>JAGKRY010000045.1:0-114128 GCA_020002325.1 Chrysosphaeria jannelii | reverse complement strand
CATTCGCAGTCTGCCCGATATCGATGCAGCTACACGACGCTCAAACATGGCGTCGTTGGTCGTGCAATGGGTTAAACAGCAGGGGTTCTTTGGCTACTACGACCTGGCCGAAGGCATCCACACTCACTAAAACAAGATTACGATACGGTGAAAAAAGCGACCATTACTGTGCACCTATCTCATCATCATCATTCTTTGTCTTCTATCGGTTTCAGCTATACGGTTACGGTCTCGGTTGGCACGTCTGGCGTCTTTGTGGCAGCGCTGGACGTGTCTATATCCCCAGCTACAGCAGCTTGGTGAAGTAATGCATCACAAAAAACAAAAAAAACACTTGAATGGAAGAGAGGATATATTGGAGAAGAAGGCCCCATCAAGATTGGAGGCCGGAGGGCAAGGTTTCTGGCGTTCAGTCTTTTTAATTGTCTTGAATTATGCGTAAACTCAGTCTAAAGCTACCATCACCAAGGAAGCACCATAGGCAATAAATTTTATTAATTAATTAAAATAATTCTTTACATTTCCTAAAGGAAGTAATCAACAGAGGGTCATGGTAAAATGAAAGGCCGATATAATCCCAAAATATTGCCAATGATGACCTTTTTTTAGTAAGATGGTGAGAAATAGCAACCCTTATGGATGGTCGTCCTATTGTGATATAAGAACCAACAGATGTAAGAAGCAGAATATTTGGTTAAACGAGAATGGAAGCTTTTCCCTTCTCTATCCATCGTTATTTTCAAAGCTATTGATCAATAGTAAAAAAAAATGAATACATTGGAAGTTATCATAGAAGAAGCTGGTCGAAGGGGAGAATATCCCTATGAGATCGAAGAGCGAAGAGAGTACCCGCGCAAGCGTATTCATATTACTAGCTACACCCAAGGGCAGAGAATTCCTCTTCAAGCTACGCATCTTGTCCCGGCGAATATCGATGTCGATTATGATAGAATAGTGGAGCTCATCAAAGCGAGTCCAGACCTTCAGTCTCTTGCATTCTCCAACATGGAGCTGCCTGTTGTCTCCAAACAGACAAAGGCTCTAGCCGATGCTATTGCAAATCATTGTCCACAGTTTACATCCATCGACCTTCGCCATGCTACTCGAACACTTTCCTTTATGGAAAAGCTCCTGTCATCAAACCTGCTCCTTCGAACGGTGACACTGGAAAAGTATGCATTTCAAAGCAAGCATGATTTGGCCAAGGGCATCTATGATCGGGAAGATATTCGGTCGTTGCATTTTGAAAACTGCGCGAACCTTTCTGAAAAGCCATTTGCATACATGTGGCAAGGCCCGGGCCAGTCATCGATTCCGTTGGCCAAAAAGATGCACCACCTCGGACTGTTGAATGGTATTTTCCGTGACAATGTGCTTTTGCATTTGCAAAATAGCGTTCCGAAGCTCAGATCCCTCGACCTTTCAGGCTGCCAAAATATTACAGGCTCTTCGTTTCCCGGAATCTTTTCCACCATGCGTCAACTGACCATTCTTGGCCTTCGAAATGTCAAGATCAGCAGCAAAGATTTTTCAAAGGTGATTGAAAACGGAATTAAGCCATACCTGCATGCAACACTCCAAAACATTTCTCTCTCCTTTTCCCACGTCACAGACGGAAATATCTTGGAGCTCTTGGATGTGTGTCCCAATCTAATGCATGTTTCTCTTATTGGAACAGAAGTAACCAACCGGGTTGTCTATCATGCCAATGGCCTTATGAAGAAGGGCATGTTTAAAATGGGCATCTCTTTTGTCATGCATCGTTGTGATAAGATGACGTGGGGCACAAAGTGCCAATTTGTACGAAAGACCTTGATGCCAACGACAAAAGGGTTTATGGAACAGAATCTATCTACATTTTACGTATTTAGAGGGGGAATGGAAAACGACTGGCTCGACATTTTCCACGTGTTTGAAAAGAGTGTTGAAGAGGGACGCATTGACGAAGCCAACGACACACTTATGAATGTGCTCCGTGAAAGACGCAAAGAAGCTAGCAAAGAGTGCATTTTGGATATGGCCGCCTTGCGGACCTACCCGGATACATTTTACCATGAAATGGACGTGCGAACAAGGGTGAACACCAAGTTTTCCAAGTACACGGCATGGGCATCATGTCTAGACCCCAGCAGATGCACCAAAAAGGACATGATGTATTTTTGTTATGGTCCATCTATTCTGGACTTGTGCCCAGTACCAGCGTAATTGTAATAAAGACTGTCTGTTACCGTAATGCGCAACCACTGCCGGAAGCTGTGCCCTCTCTTTTTTTTCTCATTGGTAAGAAGATGACATCACATGACCTGACGTCATGGCATGGGCGGCTGCCTCTTCAACCGTCATCATGGCGTTTCGCGTCTCATATCTTGTCAGAAAGCAGCCATAAGCCTCTCGTTTTTTTTTCTTTTGGTTCCAGGATGCCCGTGGAGAGGAGAAAGAACAAGGCACAAAGCCAGGACCGAGACAACGAGAGTGCTGCCATGACGTCTCCCACATTGTCGCCGTCTTTTCTGCCAACAACTGTAGAACTCGCCGTCTTTTCCGTGTTTCCGTGGATTCTCATGGCTGGCTCCGTGTATGGATTGCGTCCGGGTATCTTAGTGGATGGCAAGTACGGCACGGCCTCGCAAAATCCGGCGTCAACGTTTTATTTTGCCCAGAAAAAGAATGTCATGAACGAGTTTTTCGTCAAGATTGGGTGGTTCTGGACGACACTGGCGTTTTCCGTGTTTGTTGTGATGCATCCGAGCTACCAGCAGCCCTCACGCCGTGTCTCAGCCCTGCTGCGGTACGGGCTCGTGACGGCATGGTGGTTTGTGGTGACGCAATGGTGCTTTGGCCCCGCCTTGATTGACCGCAGTTTTAGATGGACGGGCGGTGTTTGCGAGGCGAGCAAGGACAGCGTCCTTCTTCTTGACCACATTGCGACGGACCGTGCGTGTCGTCGAGCTGGAGGTCTCTGGAACGGTGGCCACGATATTAGCGGCCATGTCTTTTTGCTCGTCACGGGCATGTCGTTTCTCTTACAGGAAATCGGCTGGGTCTGGGCCCGATGGACACCAGAACGCAGCCGGTTCACAGCCAATGCTACCATGCCACAATGGCCGTGGGCCATGCTGGCCATCTATATGGCAATGGGTCTCTGGATGCTGCTCATGACGGCCGTCTTTTTCCATACATGGTTTGAGAAAGTGACGGGTCTCTTGACGGCCGTGGTGGGACTGTATATAGTGTACATGGTGCCGCGGTTCGTCCCTGCATGGCGGTCGATTACCGGAATACCAGGGCGAGGATAAAGAATAATACATAATAATAAAAGAACCATTGAGCAATAGAGTCTATTTTTGGTTACAACAAAAGCTTACTTTCGAAATTTTGGACGAGCAAGGCTCTCCAGCCGACTCTGGCTCAGCACCGGCCGCTTCTTTGCCGTCAGAGGCGTCTTGACAGGGGTTTTGGCAGGCATGTCAGAAGGCGCCTTTGCCGGTGTCCTTGCCGGTGTTTTCACGGGGGTTCTCACAGGCGTTTTTACCGGCGTTTTGGCTAGCGTCTTGGCAGGAAATGTCGCCGCCACCCTTCCTGGTGTAGCCAGTTTCCTTCCAGAAAGACGTGGCGCCAAAAGAGCATCGCCTTCGGCCACAGGCTCGTTTCGACGCCTCTTTGTCGCTCGCTCCGCCTCTTCATCCGCTGCCACCTCCTCTTCTGCATTCAACCGATTGCGCTTCTTGGCCGAAAGACCATGCGAAAGACCTGGCAAGCGACCCTCTTCCTCGGGGAACGCTCCAGGCATGGTCCGTTCAGGCGACGCCTCGAACCGAATCGTCTTTTCATTGCCCTTGGGAGACACTTCCTTGTTCTCTGACGCGCTCTTGACCAGCTCATGGTTGGAAAGATCTGGATAGAAGATGAGCTTGCGGCATGCCGAGGTCGCTGCATTGCTTTGGCTTGTGCTTGCGCGTGGAAGTACAGATTTTGGCACGGATGGCGAGTTGGCAGAGAGAATGGCACGCTCTGTGCCGGGCGTAAAGGCCATGGACCGTCCCACAACACGTCGAGGCGTCGTTGTGGGTGCGTGTGGAAGAGATGACGTGCGAGGAGGCACGGGCGTTTTTGAAGCTGCCATGGATAGTCGTGGAATGGCATTTTCCAGCTTCGGAGGGCTTGTGGCCTTGGACGGACTCTTTACAGGGCTCAATGCTCTTATAGGGCTCGTCACCTTTGAAGGGCTCGCTGCTTTAACAGGATCCCCCCCCTGAGGAGCTGCCTTGGAAGGACTGCCTGGCGTCGCCTCTGCAACAGACCGCACCATGGGCTTCCGCAACGCTGAGAAGCGCGCAGAGAGAGACGAAGGTGTTGTCTCAGCTGCTGGCTTCAATGGACTCGACACTACGCCCCCCGGCGTCCGCAGTCTCGACCGTGAAAGACCAGCCCGCTGTGGCGTCACCAGCGTTGTCCGTGGCTTGGGCAAAATGGTAGGGCGCGTAGGTGTCTTGAGCGTCTTGTTTGTGGAGGCATCGTCCCCAGAGTCCTTTTTGGCACGCTTTGTGGTGGGTTCGGCCACAGGACTCTTGTCACGCGGGAAGAGAATGTTGCCCTGTCTTGTCTGGCCACCTGTGAACTCTTTTACGCCAAGGACAGGCCCTGCCAGATTCAAGTTGGGCTGCTTGTATGTCGGTAGCACAGACGGAGGCAATGCCGCCGTGCTCTTAGTCTTTTTTGTCTCTGGTGAGGCATCCAGCCCAGCAGCGGCTTGTGATCGCTTGACGCCGCGAGCCGTGGTGGAGATGGGCGTCTTTGCAAGGGTCCGCCGTGCAGCAGGATGGTTGACAATAGAGTCCATCTTGTCAAACACAGCCTTGTGTGCAGCGTCAAAGCGGTTCTTTGGCTTTGCCTTGGCAATGGCACGGGATGCTGTAGCAGCTTCTGCCTCACGTTCCTGCTTGCGCTCGGCAATCACAGCCTCTTTGAACTGCTCGGCCTGCTCGCATATCTCCTCCATCAATGACTTTTTGCCTGGCGTTGCTGCTGCCATTGTCGCCCGCGTCCGCAAGGGGCTCTCGGGACTTTTTGGTGGTGCTGGTGCTGGATCGTGTCCTTTTTTGTCGGATTTTGTAAATGTATAGGTAAATGGCGAAGCGATGATATCCGACCTTTTAAGAGGTGACGAGGAGTGCATAGTGGACATGTCCAGAGGCACATGCGCGAGTGTTTTCCGTGTGCTTTTTGCGGCTGTTGGGCTCTCCTGTCGCGTCACTGAAATATCGGCAAACCCGAGATGGAGGCCTGATGACGGTGTCATCTTTGTGTGTGATTTTGCGGGACGCATCTCTGAATCTGTCGGTTTGGGCGGCGATGATCCAGCCGGTGTGCAAGGCTTCAATGGCGTCTTTGTTGAGACTTGCGTGACTCTGGGGGTCTCTTCTTTCTTTGCAGCTTCTTTTGTCTCTTTTGTCTCTTTAGTCTCTACAGGCTCTTCCATCTCTGCTGTCTCTTCCAATACGTTTGGCAACGCCTTTTTGGGGGCTTTCTTAGGAGCCTTTTTCTTTGTCTCTTTGTTGGCCTTTTTGGGGACTTCCTCCACCGCAGCTTCATCTACAGCCTCCGCCACCACCGACGCGTCCGCACGCGACTAGCAGTTAGTCTTTGCTTTTCCTGGCGCATTGTGCACGCACTTTTGCATAGCTTGCTATTCTAGCAGATCGACGCGTTGCTGGGGCCATAGTGTCTTTTCAAAATGTTGAAAGATTCACAGTCGCATTGAGTACGCAAATAGCAGTCAAGATGTCGAAAATGCCAAAAATATGTCGAGTGAAAACGAAATGCGCGGTTGACCTGTTTTTTCTATTTTTTTTTCGCGACGTTTGTTTACATTGGCGAAGCGCATCACGAGATGACTAATCACCGAAGGATTACAGCACGTTCTAGCCTTATCAAGGACATCATGTTTTATGCACAGTTTTTAGTGCATCTCGGCACTTGACATTTTATGCATCATCTTTGACTTTTTGGGCTTCCCAGCTCTCGCTTTGCCAATCATAACGACAGATTTAACTCTGCAAAAGACACATCACTTGACGCATCCGGTGTCTATTGAAAAAAGACTCCCCCCCCCCACAACCATGAACACACAAAGGCAACAAAAAGTAAAAAAAGGGGGTTTGACAAACTGTCACACCGATTCTTTCTCAAGGTATTTTTCCCTGTTTCGCGCCCGATCCGCAACAGCATCCATTCCCCGCATTGCCAAAGGTGGTCATGACTGAAAATCAAGTGTAAATTTTCAGCCGGATTGTATCTCAATGATAGGATGCTATGCACTGGTATGTATTATTACTACCACGCCTTGACTGGTTTTTAGCGGCACTTTTAGCTTGTCAGAAGAGCATGGCTGTGTTCTTCGCCCTGATGTATTACAGGGGCGATATGATGTAGAGGAAAGTTGTGACTTGTGAAAAAAAATTAAAGAATAAAAAAGAAACCCCGGCGATGCATGATGAGAGTCCGGTAACAAAGACCGATGGTTGTTTTCGGTTTTGCAGATCAAGGCCCCCCCGGAAAGGGTTCCAGAGTTCTGAGTGATACCCCTTATTTGTGTGGACTTTATTACGACTAAGCCATTGAGCCAAGAAACACTTGAATCCTTAGAGCGGGTAAGATGATCAGACGTCATGGCACTGTTGTAAAACACTTCTCTAGGCCGGCCACGTGTAGTGAATCTTACCATGTTTCAAGTCATTCTTACATTGCAAAAGCGGCCAAAAGGAGAGAGTGACGTTTTCTAGGAACTATTCGCCGAGAGGACACGAGAAATGCCTCTTATGAAGGCTCGACGCTGAACGATTGGTCATTTGCGAGGTCAACATAGAAAAAGTACCATTTTCACCGTAGGGTCAGGTTGACGCCTCCCTCAAAAAGACTTTTTTGTGTATGGGAATCGTGGGGCGCATACCTGGAAGAAATTTTTTTCACCCGTGAGGGGTGGGGGATACTTGAAAGAATAAAAAAAGGAGGGTGGGTATGTAAAAAAGCAAAAAAAATAATAATCAGCAAGTGCCTGCAATGGGTGGATGGCCTGGGTGCTCAATAGCTTTGTAGGCATCCGAATAATACGGCCAAGACGTATGATCAGAAGGGGGCGGTTTCAGTACATGGAAGCAAAAAGCCATAGCCAAGGGAAACAAGACCTATTAAAAGGAAACCAAGTCCGATAGTTTTTTTACGGTATCTTGGTACATTCACATCAAAAAAGGCCAAAAAGAAAGGATCGTGAACAGAAGCAGACGCATTTCTTTTTTTCTTTTTTCGACTTTGACAAAGCGTTCGAGTTTCTTTTCTTCTTTGAAAGGGCACTTTGAGTTTTTGTATTTTTTGCATGTTGTGTCGCCACTCCAATCACATTACATAAAAAGTTCACAAAGTCGCCGTGCTTTTATATTTCCTCGACGAGAGTCTCTTCGAATTTACTTGACAAAGCGTGTTGACTTTCGTGTCTCAGCCTTGTCCACCCTTATCTCAACAGAAAGAAGGGCAATCGCAGTTCAACTGCGGCTTTTTACGTCATTTCCCGCACGGATCGCGAATTGATTACGTTGTTATCTCTGGACGCGAGGTATGTAGAGGTTCCTCTTTTTTTCCCCTTGACCTTATCTGTCTTTATCTTTTCCCTTATATTCCCATCCTTTTCTCTTTCTTTCCTCTTTATGCAATCTCCAAACTGGTGTCGGGCATGGGCGGGCATGGGCGAGGGCAGGCGATGGCGGCTGAAAGGCTCACAAGACACATCACCTGGCCCCAGCCAGCCGCCGACAACGACGCCTGGGACGATTATGTCAGCAGAAGCTAACGATGGCCACAGCAGACGGTATTAGTCAGAGGCCCCGGCAGAAAATAGTCCGGTAGTGCAGTTATTATCTCAGCCGGGTCTGGCCTTCCTGTTCTCCCACTGGGCGACTTCCCCTCAATTGGGCGTGGTGACCCACAAGGCGGTCTCGAGACAGGCGAAAAAAGAAAGGAAAAAAAGAGCGAAAGGGAGAATTGCTGGAGGCGAGACGAAGTTTGCCAGGAAACGACGAACTTTTTTTTGACGTTTGAATTTTTATTTTTAATTTTGGAGCGTCGCAGCAGAAAATGGCAGCGCTACACGAACGAATGCACCTCAACGCACGCGAGGAAATGAAGCAGGACTCGGACGGGTACCTGGAGTCAGGGCCCGAGGGCGAGGGACTGGGCAGCACGGAGCAGCTGCTGGACGCACAGCCAACGAAGCGCAAAGGCGGGCGCAAACCGGTACGTTTTCATGGAAGCGACAGGAACCAGAGGGCTAACGAGACGGCAGATCTACGCGACGTCAGAGGAGCGCAAGCAGCGGAACCGCCAGGCGCAGGCCGCGTTTCGCGAGCGACGGACCGAGTACATCCGCCAGCTGGAGGGACGCATCCGGCAGATGGATGCGACGCTGCACAACCTGCAGCTGACGCACCGGTCTGCCGAAGAACAGTGCCTGATGCTGCGCTACAAGAACTCGCTGCTGGAGCGGTTCCTGGTCGAGCGAGGTATGTCCAACACACTCTTCACCCCGGAAAAAAAGGAAAGAAAAAGACTAACACAGCAGGCGTCGACGTCAACTCGGAGCTCGGCCTCGACATGGTGTCAGCCGTGGGCGTGCCCGTAGCGCCAGTGGCCCCTGTGGCTGCGCCGGCTGTCCCACGGGCCATCCTCAGCCGGCCGCACGCACGGAGGTCTGTGTCGATGGCCCCCAAGGCCGACAGCACGTCTCCGGGCGCGCTACTGGGCCTCGACGGCGGCCACCCCACGCCGACGTCGCTGCGGTCCACCACATCGTCGCACGTGGCGTCGCCAGCAGGCTTCGGCCAGCTGTCGGCTGCCCACGACATGCAGTCCATCCAGGCGGTCATCAGCCCGTCGCAGGCGCCGCAGATGCCGCCCATGCATGCGCAGACAGCCGTGCTGCAGGCCAGCGTGGCCAACGGCATGGTGCAGCGGCCCGCAATGGCGCGGCAGCGGCAGCCGAGCCTCCAGCAGGGCCTGCTGTCCCAGCTGCCCATGCAGCAGCTGCCGCTGCCGTCGCCGCTGCCCCCCACGCCCCAGTCGACAGAGACCAACGGGTCGGGCTTCCTGGGCATGGACAGCTTCCAGCCGCTGCTGGGCGAGTCGTCGCACTCGGACACAAACGACACCGCTTTTGGCGGGCCCCTGTGCATGGATCCGTCGACCACAAGCAGCGCACACGACCCACAGTCCTCGGCGACGACCTTTCTCGACCATGGATTCGATCCGTTTGGGCTCAGTGCGAGCATGCAGTTCCCGTCGCATCCATTTGAGGCCCATGCATCACGCTGATTCTTTTTTCTCTTCTTGCTTTTCTACAGCTTCTTTTCTTTTTTTTTTGATCTTGCATTCGGCTTCAAAATGGGAATAGTACATAATTTGCACAAACCATCGAAAAGGGAATCGTTCATGTCCATGACGTCATTGATCGACTGCTGATTAGATAAGGGCCTCTGAAAATTCAAAATTAAATAAATGCAATTAAATTAAAATGCCCTGATGACACTGGTTTTCCCCGCGAGATTCTGCCGCATCCAAAGCCGTTGTCTGTCCAACCGAATCACACGCGTCCCTGGGCGTCCTCCGATGCCCCCCACCAAGCGTCAGCGAATCAGCGCCACCACAAGCCATCTCTCGGCCTCCCGCGACGCCAGTCCCTTTGCAGACGCCCGCATTGGCGACGGTGTGCTCGACGCAGCCACGCACGTCTTCCCCAGCGAGCGCTACACAGCCTCGCGCAACGCTAGAGCCAAGTTTTTCCTCTTTACAAGGGACGAAAAGGAGCAAAAGGAGCCTCTGGCAAAGCCCAAAAAAACGGCCACCTCCATGTCGAGCTATGTGCAGGTCCTGACGACGCCCACGGCCGACACGCCGGGCTCGTGCATCCTCGTGCACCACGATAGCCGGCGCTACCTCATAGGCAACGTGTCGGAGGGCACGCAGCGAGCCTTTGTCCAGAACAAAACGTCCATGAACAAGCTCGAAGACGTCTTCATCACGGGCCCTACAACATGGCACGCCGCTGGCGGCGTGCTCGGCATGGTCCTGACGCTCGCCGAGGTTGTCCAGGCCGCAAAGCAGTCGTCCCTCGACGAGGCCAGGGCCAAAAGTGCCCGTGCAGACGCCCACAAAAACCGACAGTCGGCGCAGAACGCCAAACAGCAACTCGACGCCCTGCTCAATGCTCCGCCACGGTCGCTGGCCCTCCATGGAAGCACCAACCTGGCGTACTTGATTGCCACGTCCCGTCGGTTTGTCTTTCGGAGGGGCATGCCTCTTCGCATCCACGAAGTCACAGGCCCCTGTCTGCCCAAGGAGGGCGTGCGTGCGCCCGACTGGAAGGACGAAAACATGATGGTGTGGTACGTCCCCCTCTTCAAAGACGGCCCCGTGCCCGGAAAGGATGCCAAGCGTTCTGTCTCGGAGGAGCAAAAGGACGAGGACAGCCGGCTCGTAATGTCAGTCGTGCGTAACATGTTCGACTCCGAGTGGCGGCTGGACGCCCTTGTCGACACTATGCTGCACGAGGCCCATCTGCCCGCCAAAGTCTTTGTTCGCAACGACGCCGGCGAGATTGTGCCCTATACAGGGCCCATGCCGGGCGACGACGGCTATCCAGACATGGCGTCTGTCCCCAACCGTCGTGTTCTTGTGCGCCAGCCATGGCCTGCCTCTTTGATCCAGTCGCTGCCAGAGACACAGCCCGTGGAGCAATCCATGTGCTACGTTGTCCGCAACCACCCGCGTCGTGGCAAGGTCAACGCAGCCGAGGCTGCCCGTCTCGGGGTCCCCAAGGTGGACATCAAGCATCTCGTGGCTGGCAAGACCATCACAACCCCCGAGGGCAAGACAATTACCCCCGACATGGTCGTAGGAGCAGATATCCCAGGCCCGTCCTTTGCTGTCATTGATATTCCTGATGCATCTTACATCCCTGCCTTTTGTGACCGTCCCGAATGGAAGGACGAGAGCCTCACAGCCCCCATGACTGTGGTCTTTTGGATTCTCGGCGAGGGCGTAGTGGAAGACGAACGGATCCAGACATTCATGGCAGGACTACAGGTCCGTCATATTGTATTGTCAAAGGATGCATGCGCCAACCGGCTTTCTCTGTCCTCTGCGGCAGATCTCCAGGTGAAGCACAGCCGGGTCGATCCACAGCGGTTTGCCATCCAAAAGTACGACAATGTGGCGCCGCGTCCCAAGAGAGTGGTGGATTCACCAGCGTCAAAAGGCGCTCTTCAATCGGAGCTCTTCGAGGCAGCTCGTCCCGGCTGGTCGCTGCGACTCGTGCCGATGACAATGGTGGAGGACCAGCATGTGATCCCATTTGTCGACTTTCAGGCGTCAATTGAGGGGATGGGCCCCGATGTTCTGCGACTGGCAGACGAGGCCACTGCACAGCTAAAGAGTCCGTCGTTCCAGGAAGCCGCCATTGCTGGCAATGCTGGTCTTCCGCGGCCAGACACGACTGTTCTTCCGCTTGGCACGGGCTCTGCTATGCCGTCCAAGTACAGAAACGTGTCGGCAACGCTGGTGCGTGTTCCTGGCGTTGGCAGCTATCTCTTTGACTGTGGCGAGAACACGTTGGGCTCGATGCGACGCATGATGGGTGACGAGAAGCTCAAGGAGGTGCTACGTGACCTGCGGCTGATTTGGGTGAGCCATTTGCATGCCGACCACCACTTGGGGACTGTGAGCGTCATAAAGGCGTGGCGCGATGCCACGGAAGACATGTCTGGGCGGAGACTGGCAGTGGCATCGCATGCGCACATGCTGCATTGGCTCCGTGAGTATGCTTTTGCAGAGGACTTTGGGCTCTCGCGAGTGAGGCAAATGGAGATGAACACGCCTGCGAATGCCCTGTTAAAGTTCCGTACAGGTGACTACGAGAGTGGGCAGGTAGTGCCGGAGCGGATCTGTCCGGAGTATGTGCTGTCGGCCTTTGAAAAGTGCGAGTTTGGGCTTGAGGGAATCCAGGCGGTGTGTGTGGACCATTGCCATGGGGCTTTGGCTGTGACGCTGACGTGGCCAGTGGCAGAAGGAGAGGAGGAGCCGCTCAAGGTGTCGTATTCGGGAGATTGCCGGCCGTCGATGGAGTTTTCCGAGGTGGGGAAGAACTCGACGTTGCTGATCCATGAGAGTACATTTGATAATGAGCTGCGGTCAGAGGCTGTGGCAAAGAAGCACAGCACGATGGGGGAGGCGTTATCGGTGGGACGAAGGATGCAGGCTCGAAGGGTGCTGTTGACGCATTTCAGCCAGCGGTATCCCAAAATCCCCGTGTTTGACATGGGTAAGGAGGACGAGATGCAGATGCTGGTGGCATTTGACCAGATGAGTGTCTGTTTGGGAGACTTCAAGGCGGCAGCGCTGTATCTGCCGGCATTGCAAAAGTTGTATGAGGAAAAGACGGATGACAATTGATTTTTTATTGAAGAAAAAGAAGACGATAAAAACAAAACTACAAGTGACTCCATTCCTGGCATTGTTGTTCCAGCATGATGGTGAGAGAGTCGTCATCATGGGCAATGCTGGGACATTTGGAGGTAATGCAAGTACGATCATTGACGATGCTGATAGAGTCATCGGGGTTGATGGAGCACGCGCTTCGACGGCGATTGTAGACGATGGAAGGAATAGTTCGGATGGAGGGAGCCATGGTGAATCCGGAAGATGGACGAGTATTTTTTTCTCTTGGTTCAGGTGGCAAGGGTTTTTCTGTCTCATGGCGGCTTCTTTCAGGCCGTCCAAGGCTTCTCTTTTTCCCCGATTCCGATTCCGTTACCTTTTTCTTCTCTGGCGAGGCATGGCGACGGCTTTTTGAAGAGGATACCCTTTCACGGGCCTTTTTATCTTCTCGTCTTTTGTTATCTCGGCGAGCTTGCTCCCTTTCCTTTTTCTTTTCCCTCTTTTTTTCCCGTTCGCGGGCTGCTCGTTGCCGCTCTCGTTCCCGTTCTCGTTTCTCCCGTTCACGGGCTTCTTTTCTTCGGCGTTCTTCTTTTTGCTGTTCAGCAAAGTAATCCCGATAGCTATAGCAGACGGAGTGTTTCAAGCCAGCTTCGCGTCCAGAGGCATCTTCGACAATGTAAAAGCACTTGTCGTCTTTCCCGGGCGTGACAGGTGGCAGGGGTGTCTTTTTTTCGTGCTCCCGTCGACGACGGGCGCTTTTGTGTGTTCGACGGGAGCGGTGGTCATCGTTGACGAGGCCCTGGAAGAGGGTCCATGGGTCCAGGTCGGCGGGGAGCAGGGGCAAGGGCAGACGATGGCCCTTGGGCGTGACCATTCGGGGCAACGGGGGTCCATGGTGGGGTCTTTTTTGGTCACAGATGCGGACGTTGTAAATGACGAAGGAGAGGTCCTGGCTGCATTGGCGGATGAAAAAGGCCGTTTCGGCGTCGAAGCAGTCAATGTAGGCGTCCAAGACGATCCAGAGGTGGGGGTACTCGCTGGGGGTAAAGGACGTGGCGCTGTGGCAGTCCTTTTCGTTGGCGAGCATGCGGCTGAGGATGCCGGCGCGGAGGTCAATGAGGGACTGTGTTTCCGAAAGAATTTTGGCCAGGATGCACGCTTCACAAGGAACCTCGAGGTGGACGGGGCTATGGCGGGCACAGCGGTCGGCTGTGGTGGCTTTGGCGGGACGGGCGGAGGGCTGGTAGCCGGTATCGAGTCCGTGAAAGACAAACGGGGTGGTCCAGAGGGCGGCCATGGTCATCATGCGGTGACCCCAGTCGTTGACTTCGGGACAAGAGCATTTGGCCAGGGGATTCCCGGCATGGGGCATGGCCTCGCCCGAGCGGGCAGCATGCCGTTCGTTGTGGGCCTGTTTCCTGGCGGCTCGGGTGGGGTCGGCAGTATGGGCAGCATGCCGACGCACGGGATCGGCGTAGTCGGCGACTTCCATGGCGAGATGGTGGAAGATGCGGCGGATGACGTCGGGGTGGAGGAGGTCGTGGGCTTTGCAAAAGACGGTGGGCGTTTTCTGGAGGAGCACGGGCAAGTTTTGTTTTTGGCGCTCGTCGGCCTTGCCCATGGTCTTTTCCACCATTCGGTAAAAGAGCTGTTCGAGAATGACAGGGGCCCCGAGGAGGGGACCAGCGTGCTTACGAAGCTTGGCCGGCATGGAGGGTACCCGATGGGCCTGGTCCTTGAGCCACTCCCTAGCAGGACGAGCTCGATGGAAGCTAGGATGGCCTATAGGCTCTAGTGTCCCAGGAGGAAGAACGAGAATGGTGGCGACAATGGGGAGAATGGACTCTAGATGGCGAATATCGTTTTCCATGATGGATGTTTTATTAGACGTAATGCTAACATTAAAAAATTAATAAATAAAAAAAAAAGGAAAGAAAAAGAGCTCGGCGCCTCTATATAAAATAAACATGGTGGACTGAACAATGTGGCCCCCTCCAAAGAAGAGGCTCTTTGATGTCCTTTGTCTTTTTTTTTATTTCTTCTCGTGGGACATGGATCTTGTTCATGGAAGAGAAAAGGCGCCCTTTTTTTGTTCATGATGCATTATAATCATTCCATAAAATAAAATAAAAATCACACTCGCGCAATGGTATACTCTGGTAGAAATGACAGACGAAAAAAATGAAAAAAAAAAAAAAAAGTGAAAGAATAAAAACCATGCTCATCCATTTTTTGACCGTTCATCCACCCCCCAAAATGTGTGTTTCCCTCCCCTTTCCTAATCCATTTGATACAATATAAAAGAAAACGAAGAAACAAAGATTTAAAAAAAACTAATATCGCCTGTCCTGTAATTGTTTGTCTGCGGCATGTTCGCGCTCGGCACGGATCTTGATGGCTTCGGTGCCGTCGTCCTGCGTGGGCACTTCGCGAAACCATGGATGCGCGAGGGCTTCCTGGGCCGTGATCCGCTTCGCCGGGTCATAGACAAAGATGCGCTTGAGAAGATCCAGGAAAAGACGCAAAAAGGGCGAGTTGGAGGGGAAAATGTCGGGCAGCTTCTTCATGGCCTTGACAAACTTGCGCGAGGCCCGGGTGGTGTCCTCGTTGGGGAAACAGAGACGCGAGCGGTAAAAGTACTTTGCACTGGCGCGGTTTGCCTTGGCGGCCTGCTGCACCAGATGGGGGTCGATGCGGCAGCCACAGACGGCCTCCATCATGGCCAGATGCTCAAAATTGTCGTGCGTCTGGAACAAGGCATCCCCCGTGAAGAACTCGACCAAGATACAGCCGACGCTCCAGATGTCACAAGGAAACGACCAGCCCAGGCCCATGATGATCTCGGGGGCTCGGTAGTGGCGCGTCGACACGACAGACGAATGGTACTCATCCTGGAAGGTGGCGGAGCCAAAGTCAATGAGACGAATGTCCGTGTCGAGCAGCACACGGCGCTGCGCGGACGAGCGCGAGATGGCCGTGGACGACGACGGGATCTTGCGGTTGTAGGTGAAGGTCTGGTAGGCGGCGTCGACCAGCAGGATGTTCTCGGGCTTGAGGTCGGTGTGGATGAGCTGTAGGTCGTGCAGAAAGGCGACGCTGGTCAGCAGCTGGCGCGCAAAGCTCTGGATCTGGCTGTTGGGGAAGGGCACGAAGCTGTTGGCCTTGAGAAAGTCAAAGACGCTCTGGCCGAGCAGGTCCGTGACGATGCAGATGTGGCCGCGGAAGTCGAAGCACTCGCGCAGATGGATGCATTTGTTGCGGTTGTCGCGGTCGTTGAGCCGCAGCGTCTCCAGCACACGCAGCTCGATCCTCGACGCATCGCGGTACTTTTGCACGGACCGGATGATCTTGATGGCCACCAGCTGGTTTTTGCTGCGGTCGCGCGCCTGCACCACCTTGCCAAACGTGCCCTGTCCCAGCGGCTTCAGGATCTGGTAGCGCGGCGTCAGGTCCGTGTCCGGCACCACGATGTAGTGGCCGTCCTGGTCGTCGACGCTGGCGCCCTTACGCTCCGGATCGCTGACGACCTTGACCGTCACGTCGCGGGCCTTGAGCGGGGGCATTGGCGGCGGCCGGTAGGGCCGATGCAGCGTCTCGCGGGCAGCCGCCGCCGCGGCCTCGCGCTTTTTGGCGTCGTAGAGGACCTGCTGGCGGGCCGTCCTTCGCCGCTTGGGGCTTGGGGGACACGCGTAGCCGTTGCTGCTGCTGCTGCTGCTCGGGACGCCGGCAAGCGAGTTGTGGCTGCTTTGGCTTACTTCACTTACTTGTTGCGGACGCGGCCGGTGCCCATTCGACCCGTCAGCGTGGCCGTAGCTGTGCACGGGGTCGTAGCGCGTGGTCATCAGCGAGCTGGCGGGCGGCAGGGCCTCGTCAGGGCGTTGGCGCTTGCGGGGAACGGGCGTTGAGGCCGCGGCAAACGACGACGGCGGCGCCACGGCCTCGCTGAAGGGCCCAGGCTTGGCCACGCGTGGCTCCGGCGTGTCATCGATGACAATGACCTCCTCGGGCACGCCGTTCTTGTAAAAAGAGCCCCAATCGGGCACCGCTGACCGTCGTGGCTTGCGGGACGGTTCGTACGGCGACGCCATGTCCTGGGCGCGATGCAGCGTCCGTGGCGGCGGCTCGTGGGGGTACGGCGACAGGCCAGCGTCCAGGTGGCTCAGGCGCGGCAGCCGGGCGTGGTGCGGGGGCTGCAGGGCCGGAAGACGGCGTGGCACGGGCTGCGGCTCGGGCTCGAGAGTGTACGGCTCGGGACGCACGTACTGTGGCCGCGACGAGCCGACGACGTTGCTGAGGGGGGGCAGCTGGTAGGACGTCGTCGCGACGGCCGGCACGTCTGAAAAGTCTTGCGGAAAGTCGGTCGAAAAGCCCGGCGGGAGGTCCTGGCGACTCCGGTCTTGGGCCTGTGGAAAGTCTTGCGTCGTACTGTACGGATAGGGAAGCGAGCGCAGCGTTGCGGTTGTCGGGGTCGACATGATGGGGCGCCGGGGAAAATAAAGAGTGGGTTCAGTCGAGACGCATCGACAGCACGGCTCGGCAGGGTTTGGCGGACCAGCGAGTCTATTCTAGGACGAGATGTTGGCTTTTTGCTGGCATCACGCCGTGGAAAACGACCTGCGCTGCGTAAAATTCAGACGCTGGGCGCTGTAGCAGCCCTGCAAGCCCACTGCAAGCCCACTGCAAGCCCACTGCCAGGCGCTGCAGGCGCTGCAGACGCTGCCCCCCCAGCGCATCTGCCAAAAAGCCCTTTTCTTACATAAGATGCACAGTGCGTATTACGCTATCCTACAGTACGCTCTCTACATGCCGCGATTGAACTCGACGAGCCCGTCTGCGCCGCCGCGTCCGCGGAACTCCGGCTCTAGCGCGTCCGCCGACACCCGCTGGTTCTGCGGGAACGCCGCCAGCGCCAGCGGCAGCACCGCATAGCTCGTCAGCAGAATCAGCCCCAGGTTCGTCGGCACCGTCCACTGCGGCCGACGGCGGAGCCATGCCGACGCCTGCAGCCGCACGAGCACCAGCGGCGGGATCACCATGATCGGCGAGCTGTTGAGCACGCGCGAGAGCGCCGTCTCGGCCACCGCCAGCGTCGCGGCCTTGCGGCTGCGTCCCAATGGCTCGGGCTTCGCGTCCGGCTGCTCCGAGACCGGCCGGACGTCGATGCCGACGCGCATCTCGTCGCCGCGCATCAGAAACACGTTGAGGGCACCCGCGCTGGCCACGGCCGCAAACGGCACCAGCCGGCCAAGCACGAGCCGCGTCGACGGCGCCAGCCGCGTTAGTTTCGGCACGACGCTGTTGAGGCCCACGGCCACGGAGCACGACGCACCGACGGCTAACACGTACGACTTGGCCATGGCCGCGTACGAAAGCGGCGTCGACTTGTTGGCGTTGGCGCTGTTGATGGCCACGTTGAGCGACTGGTTGGCAATCTGCCACAGCACCGTGCCCCTCGTGCCCAGCCCGGGCGTCAGCATGCCCGCCGTCACCACCAGATTCGACAGCACATAGCACGACATCCGGAACGGCAGCAGAACCTTCTCACCCGTGTCCGGGTGCAGCGTGGCGTCCACAATCTTCTTGGCCCGCCACAGCTCCGGCGTCATGTCCTGCTGCACGCCCGTCTTGTACCGTATCAGGGCCTGCTTCGCCTGCTCCAGGCCGCCATGGCCCACCAGCAGCGTCCGTGGATCCGTGATGCCTGCCGTGTGCCGCACCCGGCCCCAGTACGTGCCGAGGTCGAACTGCGACGCCGGCAGCTCGCGGTGTCCAGGAAGCGACGCCGACATTTGTCTTTTTCTTTTACTTTTTTTTTTTTTTATTCTTCACTGAATGAAATGCTTTCCCCCTGATAAGCCAGCCCCGACCTCGGCGCACTGGGTACGCCACCCCGTACCTCAATGACGTAGACGCAAGCGATGGCACAACGCAGACGGCAAGAACAATGCCCTCGCCCAGCCGCGCCTTCCATCAATGGCTGCCCTTTGCGCCCTCCACGACCCCGCTCCAGGCCGCCACGTACCTGCTCGGCATCTCGCTCTTCAGCATTGCCTTCCTCGTCTTCCTCAACAGCACCATCAGCTTTGTCATCACCGACCGTCTCCACATCCACCGTGGCGTCGGCGACATTGTCGGCACCCTCGGCTTTGCCGATGAACTTGTCGTCCTCGTAGCCAGCCCCCTCTGCGGCCTCCTCTCCGACCGTCTCGGCGTCCGCGCCGTCTCTGTCGCCGGTTTTCTCGCCATGGCCACGGCTCTTGTTCTCTCCGTCCAGGCGTCAGACGTCTATCCCCAGCTGCTCGCTGCCCGTGCCGTCTTTGCCCTTGGTGCAGCCGCGGTCACCACCATGGTCACCGCCATCCTCCCTCTCTTGGCGGCCGGCCCGCCAGACGCGTCGTCACAGAGCCATTCTTCGCAATTGGCTGGGCTTGTGGGCTTCTTCACCGGCTGCGGCGCCCTCGTGGCCCTCTCCCTCTTCCTCCCGCTCCCCGCAGCATTTGCCAGCGAAGGCCTGTCCATGGCAGATGCTCTCCAATACAGCTTCTACGCCGTGGCTGCCGTCGCCGTCCTCGTTGCTCTCTTTGTCGCCTACGGCCTTCGTTCGCTTTCGTCTGAGACGTCCGTCGTCCAGACGCCCTTTTGGCAGCCCCTAAGGGACGCCGTCCGGCTCGCCTTGGATGACGCAGACATCGCCCTCGGCTATCTCGGCGGCTTTGTTGCGCGTGCCTCCACTGTCGCCATGACGCTCTTTGTTCCTCTCTTTGTAAACACGTACTTCATCAACCATGACATTTGCCGCCACAGAAAGACCTGCTCCTCTGCCTATATCCTAGCTGCAATCCTCACAGGCTTCGCCCAGCTCTTCGGCCTTGTAGGTGCCCCCATATTTGGCTATCTTTCTGGACGGCTGTCGCATCGACGACGCTTCCACGGGCCTCTTCTCGTGTCCACCATTTGTGGCATGGTCGGCTACACTGCATTCCCCATGCTCGCGAGCCCTGAATACAAAAACGTCCAGGACCGTGGCGGGTCTCCTTTTGTCTTTGTCCTGGCAGCCCTCCTCGGCACCAGCCAAATCGGCGCCATTGTCTGCAGTCTTGGTGCCATTAGCGATGGCCTTGTTGCGCAGACACGCCGGGAAGAGTATGCCCCGCTGCTGGGCGAACCCAGGGGCCCACGCCTCAATGTCAAGGGCTCTGTTGCGGGTGTCTATTCGTGGTGTGGTGGCGCGGCCATTTTGATGTTGACAAAACTCGGCGGCTACCTTTTTGACCATGTCTCCCATGGCGCCCCGTTTTACATCATGGCCGTTTTAAATGCAGTCTTATTCACGACAAGCTTGCTCATGGGCGTGCGTCGAATGCTTATTCTGTAGACCAAACCTCGGCCCAATGCGTCTGTTCTTGGTAGCAAAAAGGCGACAAAGGAAGCATCAATGGTATGGTAATAGTAGGCGTGCGACTGGGAGAGCTGGGCTCCACAGGCACGACTGCATCTAGCGTCTCGTCTTCGGCTGCGCTTTCTTCTTGTATTACAGACTCTTTCCATAGCATTTCTGTAAAAGTGACAATCATGTGGGCGAGAAGAAACTCGATCGCCCACCGGACCACGTATAAATGCATTACAAGATTACAAGATGACTGTTGTATTACCATGACAAGTCCTCTCTCTTATATAAAAGTCCGTCTCTTTGTCCGCAAACAGACAAAGAACCAACTGTGAAATGAATACGATGTATCAGATTGCCTCTTTCGTACTTCATTTATTTTACCAGAACCCTCCCTTTTTTTAAGACGCTAAAATACCAAAAAAAATGCCTTAGTTGCCCAAGCGAGGGAACGCAGACTCATCACTGGCGTTGATGTTTGCCTGCACACGGGGGCCCTGGTTGCCACCACGGTTGCCGCCACGGTTTCCGCCCCGTCCACCACTGTTTCCACCCCGTCCACCACGACCATCACGGCCATCACGGCCGTCGCGGTTGCCACCACGGCCACCACGGAATTCCTGGCCGTCGTTCACAGGTCCCATCGACATGGGCACATCCACATACGCCTTTCCCTTCTGGTTCTTGGGGCCACGGGCCGTCTTGGGCTTGCCAGGGAACAGCTCTTCCGTCTTCTTCTCGAAAGCAACGGCATCCGTGGGGGCCTCGACAACACGGCCGGGCAAGGCACCGAGGGAAGCAAGGCTCTCGGCCTTCTTGGCCTGGAAGTCAGCAAACGACATCTGCTGCACCTCGGGCTCAGCAGGCGTCTCAGGCTGGGCCACATCGTCTTCGGCCTCAGCCGAGGCAGCGTCACCAGAGGCAATTTCCTCGGCAGCCTGCTTATCCTTCTGCTCCTTGGCACCCTCCGTGTCACCACCGGCCTCCTTGACGCCGTCAGACTTAGGCAGCCGTCGGGGCTGGCGGTCATTCTTGGCCGGTCCACGTCCACCACGGCCTACAAAATTAGCACAACACCTCTACAACAATACACATACCACCCTTCTGGCCGTTACGGGGCTTCTCCTCCGTCGACTTGGCCATGTTGGCAGCCGAGCCGTTTCCACGGTCCTTAAAGGCTAATTCTGTCAGCACATGTTTCTCATAATGCATACACTCCCACATACCAGTCTCGTTGGCAGCGGTTGCTTGCTTGCCGCCCTTGGCCTTGGGTCCCTTGGCCACCTTGGCAGGGGCTACGGGGGCAACGTTTTCTTCCTCATTCACTACTTTATTAACATCTCGTCCTGTTCACCATCATTGTGTGGTCTTACGGAGGGCCTCGTAGGGGTTCTGTCTACATTAGCATGTCTTCTTCTTCGCCACTCCATGCACCCCATGCCCCTCCATGTCCTCAGGCGCCATTAGTTGGGATCTTTTCTCGACCTCAATAAAGACAATGGGCATACAATGGAGGTGGGCTTTCTTCACAGCAGGGCCATTACGGAGTCTTTTTTTCTTCTCCTTTTGCAAATTACATACCGCAGAGACAATACGCGACATAATGAATCTTGGTATTTTATTGTCCTTCAAAAAAGGAAATAGCGGTACTCCGACAAGAAAAAAATGAGGTGAAAAAAGGTTGTCCTTTCGTGGAGAAGGTCACAAAATTCAAAAGAAGACTGAAAAAGTGGGAGGGAAAAACTGAAAAAAAATTCTTAAAATTAATTGCAAAAAAAATTGGTTAAAGACCTGTAATGGAGCCCGCACGATCGCGTGTACATTTATAATCCATTTAATTATGCTATCAAAATAAATTTAAAAAAGCAGTCACCACACTCGAGCTCCTCGAAAGTTCCATTCGCAAAAACAGCAGCGTCTGCATCAAACGCTAGAAATCTTTTCTCGTCTCATCTTTTGAACCACCCCTCTTCCACTCTTCACGTTAAAATGGTGTGCCCGCAAGAAGCCAACACTCGCATACATACGCAGGCCTTGTCATAAATTTTGTTCTGCACAACTTTTTGCGCATAACTCTGCTCATCTTTAACAAGAGCGGTACATTTCCGAGTATATTGCCCCGCCCATCTGATCGAATTTTTTTGTGGGGACATTTCGCTTTGTCTTAGGGCTTCAAGGCCCTGAAAAGAAGCTAAAATGTTGTCATGTGCATCATGTGACCATATCGAGAATAAAGTATGTGATGGTGATTTTGATATGGACAAGACGAGGGCGACTTCGTACAGTAAAATTCTTGCAATATGTTTCATACTCATTTAAAGCTTTTTTATTTCGCAATGGGCCACGCAGAAAATGAGGACAGTGACATCTCATGGAAGGGGGTTTTCTTGAGCGTTGTGGCATCATTGCGGGATTGTAAATATTCATTGGGCAATGGGGATAGGCATTAGCCTGTCTTTATAGTACTATGTATCGCATTTGGAGGACTGTATCCATGAAATACTTTCATTAGCCAAATGGCGCTCAAAGTGGATTTCGTATAGTCCTCTACTTGAGGCCTTGGTGTTCTTTCATGGATGGGCGAGTGCAAGATGGAAAGTGACACTACAAGCCACGTCTCCCAAAAGGCTCTCAACAAAGATGTCTCTTTGGACTTTCAAGAAAGACGAGGTTGCATTGCAAGCTGTACATTGTGTAATATGTACATGAAAATCGTGCAAAATTCAAGTGAATGATCGCGGCTAAATGGAAGAGGGAGGATCGTCAAAAATGTCCAATCGACGTTCATCAAGCCCGAGGCCGAAACAAAATCTTTGCGAGTTTTTTTTTTGCTTCTTTTTCCCCTTGATTTCCCCATTGACGCTTATTCCCCGATTTCCCCATTGGGTTAGCCTTTATAGAAATGGTCGCGTCTGGAATGATGTCACTTCGCATCAAATCTTTCTTCTAGAGAAATCTTATAAATTGAAAGCTGTTAAGCTTATGGGATAGTTTCCATTTCTGGCCAAGTTGAAAATTAATAGTATTGAAGAAATAACAGATTGAGGAAATGCAGATAAGCTTTTTCAATGACAATGAAAATGTATAAATATCGTGATCTCGCCCTTTTTGCTCATAAGAACTGCCCTCACATCTCTCACTTTTAACTACTATCAATGCAAATGGCGAAATTAACTTCTTCCTTTAATCCCTCGACGGATATCCCGTCCCTCAAGGATAAGGTCATCTTTGTCACTGGAGGTGGGTACTATTTCCCACAATGCCTGCATATGACTTACTTATTCTTTAGGAACCACCGGTTTGGGTCGTCATTCAGTCGTTACATTAGCAGAGCACCAACCTGAACACATCTACTTTTCAGGACGCAACGAAGCGTCTGCAAAGTCCCTCATTGATGAGGTTAAATCCCATGGCGTTTCCTCCACTTTTATCCAGCTTGACATGACATCACTCGCCTCCGTCAAAAAGAACATGTCTATGTTCCAGCACGACCGGCTCGATATTCTCATGTGCAATGCCGGTATCATGGCCCATTCGCCAGATCTCACCAAGGATGGCTATGAATTGCAATTTGGCGTTAACCACCTTGCCCATGCTCTCATCATTCGCCAGCTCCTCCCCGTCCTGGAGAGAACAGCTAGCACTGGTGCTGATGTTCGGATCGTGAATCTAACATCAGATGGTTGGAAAATGCATCCCAAGGAGGGCATTGTTTTTGACAAACTCAACACTACTATGGACTCCTTCTTTGGATCTTGGGCTCGCTATGGGTATGTTTTGTTCTCGCACAAAAAAAGCAAAATCTTCTAACATGATTCTAGACAGAGCAAATTCGCCAACATTTTGTACACCCGTGAGCTGGCGAAACGATACCCCAAAATGACAACGGCAGCTGTCCATCCAGGTGTCGTGCAAACCAATCTTGCCGACCATTTGAGCTTTTTGAAAAAGACCTTTGTCTATGTGGCCTGTGCCGTAACAGGACAAACCATTCTGCCACCGGAAAAGGGCTGCTACAGCCAAGTCTGGGTGGCTGCTGGTGCTAAAAAGAGCGAGCTTGAAAATGGCGGTCTCTATTATCCCGTTGCCGTTAATGCCGGAAACCAACTGACAGCTATTGCAAAGGATGCTACGCTTGCTTCCAAATTTTGGGATTGGACAAACAAGGAGCTGGATAAGTTTTCATGATTGTCAGGTATGATCTAGTAGAGTTTATGAGGTACATAATAATGAATAGAGTAAAATCCTTTGTGCAATTTGTATTCCATGTGAACCACACTGTATCCATGATCCGTTTCCGTTTTCAGACGCTTGCGAGACGCATCTGCAGATTTTTTTCGTAGGCCTGAATGTCCAAAAGCCCAGACGACCACAGTAAAAGAGCTTTGACACGCACATCACGGTGCTCCTTCCTTCGCCGAGACCTCCTCCTCTGAGGTGATGTGTCTGATCCAGTTTCTACGTATGCTATCACATTGACCCACTGCCCTATGCTGATCGTCTCGGCAGAGATGTTTGGCAGGACGAGATTGATGTCCACCAAGGCCCTTACATTTGTTCCTATGGGGTACTTGTGCTGGAGAAATAATGTCCCTGTCGCCGTTTCATAGTCTGTCACGCTATCATTAGAACGCTCCTGCATGCATGGACACATACCACCCCAGAAATCTCACCTTCAAGCCCCATGGCTTGCCATATAAATCTGATAAAAAGCACACTTCAGAGGGAAGCGGCCCGGACATATTTTGTTTATTTCCAATATTGCCTAGCCGTATCGTAAAAAAATGTCATTGCATGGTCGTTCGTAAAGTCTTGTTATTGCTCGCTATCCAAAACTCTGCTGTCATCTTGCTTTCTCTCGTAGCCAGCGACGCGCCGTATGTATATACTGTGCAAATAAAATTACACATTCACGCGGCCCCAATGGGATATTACCTAATCAGACGTTCATCTAAGCGGCGGGACGTGTTCACGTGCGTGATGCCGAAAAGTACCCATATATGTACTCAGGCAGGCAGTGGCTCTCGCTTTTGACGATTCGCAATCTCGATTCACGACGCTGGCTTTTGAAGTCGCTCTCTGTTTTCGACGCCAACGACGACTGCGCGGTGCATACGGAAGGGCACTTTTAACCTAAAATCATATTCTTTTCTCTTCGATTACAGACGGGGATCGCCAACCCGTAAAGTTTTATCCTTAGCAAGAAGGGCATCTCAAAGCTGGACAACTAAGCGACAATGTCTTTTTGGAACTGGTTCGGTGGGAATAAGAGCAAGGACCTGCCGAAGCAGGCGATTGTCCAACTTCGCTCACAGCTGGATATGCTACAGAAACGGGAGAAGCATTTGCAAAACCAAATAGACGCGCAGGCCGAAATTGTCAAGAAAAATCTTTCGTCAAACAAGAATGGTACGTTGCTATGTATGCTCTACTTTTGCTAATGTATAGCCGCAAAGGCTGCGTTAAGGCGTCAAAAGGCTCTTGAAGGCAGCTTAACACAGACAGGTGGCCAAATATTAACACTGGAGCAGCAAATCTACTCTATTGAAGCCACCAATATCAACTACCAAACCCTCAAGGCTATGGACAATGCGGCGACTGCCATGGAGTCCATACACAAAGGCTTCAACCAAGATAAAGTGGACAAAACCATGGACAGACTCCAAGAGCAGAACAATCTCAGCCAGGATATTGCAGCTGCTTTGGCGTCGAACAATAACCCAGTTGACGAGGATGAGCTCGAGGACGAGCTAGCAGCCCTGGAAGAGGAAGAAATGAACAAGAAACTTCTCAACACTGGCACCATCCCCGTCACAGACGATGTTCATCGTATCGCTACGTCAGCGGCTCAAAAGCAAACTACTGATGACGAAGATGAAGAGGAGCTTCGTAAACTACAAGCTGAAATGGCAATGTAATATCTGCTGCCTCTTTGAGAATCTACAAGTCCGGTATATTATGGCCTCTTTTCGACATATTGTTTTTTTGGGGCTTCACGATTGGTTGCATTGCTTGTTACAATCCGTTTTTATGGTTGATCTTTTAGGGCGTTGGCGTTAGCTAGCTCGACGTGCTTTTGTGTGTCTGCGTTGGCCTTCTTTTTCTTTCCCCCCTATTCCCCCAGAGTGGTTGGCTTTATTTTGTCATCTACCCAGAGATAGACGATGAGGCATGATGTGCACATAAGAATTCAATGAATGTATGTACCGAATGAAGTAGCCTCGCCCGATGGCGATCAAATGGTGTGAAGTTGTGTGGCTCCTACAAGCACTTATATGGCATCTGGATGCTGCGAGTCTCGATGAATAATGCAATAATACATGATAGAACAGTATGTAGTATATACCTACCGAGCATCTACCGCTTTTTGCGTATAACCATCTACCTCATCTTGTGCAACACGGCCAAACTACAAGGCTATCAAACGTTAAGTGTTGCAAGGCGCAAATTGCGTGGTTTGGGCATCCATGACGTACTATCTTGTCAATGCTCGTAGATGTTATTGGACGGTCATGCATGCAGGTTGATTTTCCAAGACAGGATTTTTGCAAGAAGAAAAAAAACCCCTCACTTTTCACCTTCTTCGGCGCTGGGTTGTTTGAAAAAGATGTCACCGCATTTTGCCTTTTGCATGGTTGCAAAGAGACGTTACGGAAAGAGAGGGACAAGTTGCAGTTTTTTCACATGAGTGAGAGGAGGCCATCGTGTGGTGGACTATGACTGTGCTCTACATGTTCCTCTTTGTGATATGTGAGCTGCAAGCACATCCTATTTTTTCATGAATTGGCATTCCCCCACTCGTGCTCATCGCAAAAACCTTGCTTATCCTCAACGAATTTGCTTATCATGTCTTCCAATGTCTTCTGTAGAATGCTACAATAGTATCTTCGGAAGGCGATTCAGCTAGGCTATTCGGGTATTACTTTTTGAAATAAAAAATAAATAAAAAAAGACTTCTTCTGATATTAGAGTCCTGTTGTGAAAGTACCTCTCGTATAGTTTCCCTCAAATTTTGTCTTGAATTACTCTTGGGTAAGATTTATATAAAAAAAAGAACAGCTCCAACGCTAAATAGTTTGTGAATATAGAAAGGTAAAATGTGAGCAGTAACACAAGTCCAATATGGAGCCACCATGTATTTTGTGATAAAAAAAAAGAGGAAAAGGCTGCAAGGTTTCCCAACCTCCACCGACTTGCTGTCCTGACCCCATTTTTTTGCTCCATCCAGCCGTACAGCATTTTTTTTCTTGTTTGGCGAGTTCTTCTCACTTTGTATTCTCGTCATAGGCTGTTTTGACGAGCTGTTATCCAACAAGAAAGTGCATAGTGTTCTTCTGTTTTTTTCTTTCTGATTGTTTTGTTCTGGTTTCATGCTATTTTTTTATGATTTTGCATTTAAAGTCGGCCCAGGAATCGAATTGAAACGGCAGTCCGAAGCTATTGTTTTGCATCTATTCACGATATAAAAAACACAATGTAAGATCACTCTCTACTGTAACCGGTTCCCAATCATCTGCCCTATCCCTACCCCTCTCCTACCTCTACCCGTTCCTCGAGCCGATGTACCAGACCGATGTGCTGGCACGGGCATGGATGAATTGGGCAGCGTCCATATTATTGGGCAGTGAAACCGTTACCACCAAGCGAGTCAGGGTTTTGATGCTTCTTTCCTTGGCACCCACCTCTTCTTGACAGCATCCACTTTTCACTCCCCAATCGAGAAGAGACTTGGAAGGAGCGAATGGTGCATGTTGTTCCATCACCTCCCATGTCCATGCCCCCCAAGATCTTCCCTAAACATTCTCTGGGCATTTGCTAATACTCTCTAGAAAACAGGACAGTCCCCATATAGTAATCCAAAGGATATCCTGCACTTCCATCTCTTTACGGTCCTGAAGCTTTCTATTGAAAATGGCCGACTCGGAGGTTGTCCAGGCTGGAGATCATGTCCACGATGATGTCTTGAAGCCTGTTGATGCGAATGCTTCGACGGTGTCGACAGTGTCCTCCACAAAGAAGTCGAAGAAAAAGAAGAAGAAGAAGCCTTCGTCGAATAGTATTGGTATGTGTTTATTGTAGCTTCTATCTCTATTAACAAACAAGATGCTTCTACTGTCGAAGATTCGATAAACATTGCGCCAGTCGAAGCCTCCTCAGCTCTAACGGGAGACGCAGCGGAAGAGGTTGACCCAGAGAAGAAGGACAAGAAGAAGAAGAACAAGAAAAAGAAGAAGAAGAAGACGGCTAGTACGGAGACTATCTCTTTAGCCGAAGTGAAAGATGCTACGGCAGAAGAGAAGGGAGCTGTGTCAGAACAGAAGTCCAAAGAGACAGCACCTATTCCTGAAGAGCCAAAGACAATGGAGAGTCATAGTGAGGTACACTCAGAGCAGTCACCAACAGAGGCCTCTGTTGCTGGTGCCAAGAAGGAAGAGCCAGTATCTGAGGCATCACATGAAGAGCCAAAGCCCCTCGAAGTTGCTGAAGAGACAAAGTCAAGAGAGCTCCCTAAAGAGGCCTCTTTAAACAAGACAGAATCAATACCACAGATCGAGAACGCGGTGGTAGACGCTCCGAAAGAGCCAGAGGCCTCTATTCCTGTAGAAGAAGCCGTCTCAGAAGAACTGTCAGAGAAGCATACTGACAAGCCTGTTGAAGAGGGGTCCCCGAAAGACGTCCCGCAAGAAGATTCTGCAAAAGAAACTTTATCTGAGGTGCCAACACAATCTACAGAGCGTGCGCTTGAGGCTGTGGATAATTCTTCTATTGCTAATGAGGCCAAGGAGCAGGAAGATGTTGCTGCAGAGCATGCTCCCAGCGAAGCTGCTACAAAAGAGCTTGTCACTGAAAGCACAGAGGTAGCGTCAGAAGAACCAGAGGCTGCTGAACCACACATTATGGAAAAGGATGTCCCTGCTATTGAAGAAAAGACCATTTCTCCAGAGGAAGAAACAGCTGCTAAAGTCGAGAAACAAGAGCATGAGAATGCCGTCGAAGAAGCCAAGGCCGCAGAAGTCCATGTACCTATTGTTGAGGAAACTTCGAAGGCTGTTACAGAGCCCTCTGATGATGCTGTGCCCCAGGTGCATGCTCATGGTGAAGAAATTGTTAAGCCTGCGGATGAGGCTATTATTATTACAGAGCCAGCTTCTGATGATGCACTCACTACAGTTGTTGTTGACGAAGCCAAAGATCCCGAGCCCGTTGGTAAAGAGATCTCTGTAGAGGAAAAGCCAATTGAGGAAGGTTCTGTTGCTCCTGCTTCTGTTGAAGGACCCACACCGGCGGTTGAAGAATCTGTTGTCGAAGGTGTTGCAGCAGAGCCTTCTTTGGAGGAAGCTGTCGAGAAACCGGAAGAATCCTTGGCCAAAGAAGAAGCAGCAGAAGCGCCCGTTGAAGAGACAAAGGCAATTGAAGCTACCCCGAAAGAGGTGATCGCTCCTGCTACAGAGGCAGAGTCTGAAAAGCCAACAGATGCTGTCTCTGAAGAGAAGGAAGAGTCCTCTGTTGTTGAAAACGCGAGCGAGCTTGCTGGGAAGAAGTCTGATGATGTTATTCTAGTAGAGGAGGCTGTTGAGACGTCGACTAACGCTGTGGTGGACGAGTCATCGACTGAGTCTGTTGAGGCTATCGAGGCACATGTTTCAGAGGAGGCTGACCCGGTTACCCAAACCCACGCCGAGGTTAAAAACGTTGCCGATATCTCTGACGCAAAGGAGGGATCTGTTGCAATGGATGACACAAAGGAGCCCGAGCATGTCGAGGAGAAGGTTGTAGACGTTACTCCCGTTCAGGCTGTTTCAGAGAATTCCGCGGAGTCTTCAGAAGCTCCTGCCGTAGAATCTACAGAGGCACCACAGGCTGTTGATTATTCGGAAGAGGAAAAGAATGCCGAGATTGTGGAGAATGTGGAGGCTGTGGGGATTGCTCCTGTTGTTATTGAGGAGCCCGCTTCCGAAGTTGTCGAGGAAAAGGCGGCCGAGAAAGCTTTAGAACCCTCTTCTATTGAAGAAAAGATCCCTGATGTTGCCGAGGAGGAGAAGCGTGCGGATGCCATTGTTGAGGAGCCCGCACATGAGCCTGTTGCCGAGGCTGAAACAAAGGTCGAAGCTGAGGCGCCTATTCTAGAAAAGGCTGTCGAAGTGACTACAGAGGAGCCTTTCATTAAAGCACCAGAGTCTTCTGAAACCACTGTTGAGACTGCTGTTGAGTCGTTAGAAGAAGCAGCTCCTGCCAAAGAAGATGCCGCAGCGGCCCTGGTGAAAGAAGAGGTGGCTACAGGTGCCGTCGACGAGTCAAACAAAGTCGAGGCTGCCCAAGACGAGGCTGTTGAGGCTTCTTCTGAGATCATTGGAGGGACTACGCATGCTGAAGAGCCTAATGCTGAAGTTTTGGTGGAAGCCGTAGCTGAAAAGGAAGTCGAAACTACGTCTGAGTCTGTTGAGCAAGAAGCGTCCAAGGTCGTGGAAGAACCCGCTGAAGAGCTCATCGTAAAAGTCGAAGAGCCCTCAACAGAGGACGCGCATAAGGAGCCTTCTGTTGCAGACACGACTCCCGAGCCTGCTTCAGCCGAGGAAACAATAGTGGCGAAAATGTCTGTTCCTGCATCTTCCGTGGCTTCCGAAGAAGTCCTCCCCGTGAAAGAATCAGCCGTCGAGCATGCATCTTCCGAAGAACAAAAGGAAGCAGTGTCCGAGATTGCTGTTGAAGGTGTGGCACATGCCAATCAGCCTTTTGTCAGTGAAGAAGCCCAAACGGAGCCAATTTCTGAGGAACCCAAGACCGAAAAGGACATTTCAGAGGCCGTTGAAGCTCCCGTTGAGGTTTCTGTCGAGGACGTGGCAGTTGCTGAAAAGGAAGAGTCTCTAGAAGCGTCTGCTCCTGTCGAGATGGAAGAGGCACGTATTGAATCTTCTATTAACAAGCCCATGGCCGAGAGGAAAGAAGAAGAGGTTTCAGTTGCTGTAGAGGAGACCAAAGAGGTTGTTGTTGAGGATGACCACATCGCAGCTAAAGAGGCTCCTGTCGAAGCTATTGCCGATGTCCCTGTACTTGAGGAAGAGGAAGTGGATGTACTCGAAGCTGTGGGCGAGCCGTCTCCAAAAGCCGCTGAGGCGGAGGCTGATCACAACGCCATCAAAGAAGCACCTATGGTTGACGAGGCTCCTACAGTAGTCGAAGAAAAGGCGGAAGATGCGCCAGCTGTTGTGGAAGAGGCTGTTGCCGAAGTTGGTGTGCCTGTAGCTGAGGTGGCCCCTGTTGAAGCTGTTGCCGAAGACCCTGCGGTTGAGGATGGAAAGCAAGAGGCACCGTCTGCTGTAGAGCAACCCACGGAGGCCGCTGTCGAGGCCGAGCATCACATAGAGGAAGTATCTCCTGTTGAAGCGATTGTTGTAGCTCCTTTGGTTGAAGAGAAGGTAGAAGAGGCAACTGCTGTTGACGAGGAGGCTCCGGGGACCGTGGGAGCCGCAGAGCCTGTAATTGAAAATGAAGTCCAAGATATCGTTGTTGATGCCCCTGCTGAGGCCGTCGTCGACGATGATGCTCCTACTCCTTCTGGGGAGTCTACCAAAGCAACTTATGAAGAAAAAGTTTCCGCTGTGGAGGCTGACCATCATATTGATGCTCCTGTGGCTGGTGGAAAGGCAGAAGAAGCTGCTGCTGCTGTTGGGGAGGCTCCAGAGACTGTTTTCGAGACCGCTGAGCCCCTAGCGAAGGAAGCCCCAGAAGCTGTTGTTGAAGCAGTGACTGCAAAGATCCCTGCTGAAGTAGCATCAGTGGCCACCGAGAAAGAAGTGGAAGAGACAGAAGGGATCACAACGGAAACTATCGAGGCTGAGACCCCTGTGGTGAAAGAGGCTTTTATTGAAGATGGCCCTGACGCCACTGAGAGGGAGATTGTGAGGGATTTAGTACACGAGGCAGATGCTGTCCCAGAGCCATCAATTGTGGAAGCTGCAGAGCATGTGGTGGAGGTTGAGGCATTGGAGTCTGCTTCGGATGCATCTGTTGAGACCAAGGCACTTCATTTAATTGAAGCAGCTGCCGTTGAAGCTGAGCCTGTTGTTGAAGATATTCCCAAGCCTATTGAGGAGGCCCCTGCTGAGGCTGCTATTGAGGCACCTGTGGATGTCGAAGAGAAGGCTGTGGAAGCGCCAGCTGCTACTGGATATGATTCCCTGGAAGATGCTCATGTTGAAGCTGAGCCTGTGGTTAAGGAAGCCCCCATGGAAGTTTCAGATGAGACTCTTGCGGTAGAGGCTGCTCCTGCTGAAGCAGTTCCAAGAGCTTCTGAGAAGGAAGTACTTGCATTGGCCACTGAGGCGCCTATTGAAGCTCATATCGAGGATGCTATGGTGGCTGTTGAGGAGACTGTTTCAGAGGCAGCTGCTAAGATCCAGACACCCGAGGCCGAAAATTTTGAATCCACACAGGAGCATGTTGCAGAATCTGCACATGTTACTGAAGAGGTGCCTGTTCCTGCACCAGAAGCCATTGCGGAAGATGTTGTTTCTGTTCACGAAGCTGTGGTGGGAAATGCTATTTCCGAAGCCGTAGACACGTCTGCTATCATTGAAGAGGTTTCCAAAGAAGCCGAGGTGCCTGTTGAAGATATTCGGCCATCTAAGGAAGCAATCGAGGTTTCTATTGAGGTGGCCACGGTCAAAATTGAAAAGTCATTTTCTGAGCCTGCTCATATGGAGGCGTCCTTGGAGGGTCCAGTGGAAAGATCCGCTGAACAGGAAGCAGAGATGGTTCCAGTGGAGGCAGTGGCTCCTATTGTGGAGGAGGTATCTACTGTGGAGGTCTCTGACCATTCTGACAAGGCTGTTATTGATGCTGAAGAGCCTCAGCAAAGCAAAGGTATGGTATTGTCTGGTGCTAATGTAGATTCTCGTGATGTTGAGGGTGGCTCGGAGAAAGGTGATGAGGCAGTGTCTGTAAAAGAGGAGGAAAGCCATGTTACTTCTGTTGCAGCTGTTGCGTCCACTGCTGCGATTGTTGGTGGTGCTGCTGTGGTGGGTGCTTCTGTTCATGTTGATGGCACAGTCCCCACGGAGCCTGTATTGTCGAATGCTGAAACGGGGGCCAATCCGCAAAGCAGAGGCAGCTCGATTGCGCCTATTGAATCGGAATCGAATGATTTCTCCATGAGAGAGGCGGCCCCGTCTACTACGAGCATTGCCAGCACGTCAAAGGCCGTTACCAAGAGCGATCGAGGGATGGAGTCGCCGTCTGCGGTTGAGCTTGCGACGGTTGAGCATAACAAGCGCAAGCTTGCATTGCCCAGTGTTGCGACGGCGGCCATTACGGTGGCGGCCATTGCCAGTGTTGTGGCGCTAGAAGGTATAGTCGAGCCCCCCCTAGCCCTTACCCGTGTCCTAGCGTTTTTCAAAGACTTTTTTTGCTGACGCGAATCTCTTTTTTATTATTTATAGCCTGGATCGATCCAACCATGCTGCATGAGAGCCTTCGCCAGTTGTGGCGGCAGTTTTTGCGGCTATGGACGGCAACAAAGTACATGGGGAGGACGAGTTCATTCTTGATGAAGCGAGTCTATCAAGTTCTCAAGCGTTGATGAGGGGGGGTATGGCTGATGATGAACAAAAAAAGTGATGATGTTACTTTTTGCACTGGCAAAGAAAGAGAGAAAAAAAAAAGGACAAATTCTGCTCAACAAGCTCAAGGGAAATCAATGGAATGAATGTGACATGTGAAGACACCAATGTCGATAATGTGAACAAGGAGAAGAACAAAAAGAGAAAAAAAAAGACAGAAATTGCTCCGGGGCCACAACGGAACAGAACGAGGATCGAGTGATCATTGAAGATTTTGAAGACCATGTAAAGACTGACGATTCAGGTGCTCACATAAGGACCCAGGTGGAGACGGCATATGAAGCTCACGACGAGCCGAAGCCAGTAGAATCTGTAGTGATAATGTCTGCGGAGCAAGTGCTAGCAGAGGGCCATCGGTCTGCTGTGGAGAGCGAAACATCTGCAGAACCTGCATCTATAGATGCTGCGGGTATGATGCATAAAGTGATAGATGACGAGACGGGTAAAGCCCGTGATGCATCAAAGGATGTAGAGGTACGTATTTTGGGCGTTGATTGTTGCATCAGCGGTGGACTAACGTTATGTAGTCTGGCCAGGCGTCTGTGGTAGAAGATGGACAGCTGAAGCCATTGGATGTGGTGGAAGCTGCCGCCGTTGATGATGTACAAGACTCTTCCATTGCATCTGCCCCTGGGAATGTGCATGTTGCAGATGTGATCTCAGAGCCAGGGGAGGAATATGTTTTAATTGACAGCCGTCAGCAACAGGGCATTCGCCATGAAGATTACCAAGAAGCAGAAGATGGGATGCGAGAAAGTGGGGTTTTGGTGGAGGAGGAGGAGTCTACAGAGACAGACGAACGTCTTGTCCAGTCGATGGAGACTATGAAGGAATCGTCCGAGGAGGAACCGATGGTGGTGTCTCTACACGAGGCTGCCGACGATGGGGCTGCCCGTGGCGTGTGGAAAGGAGGCGAGGCGACGGTACGTTTACATTTTCTATGGATAGGAGGACGACTAATGGTCGAAAAAGCCGGAGCATTTTTCAGCAGGATCTGTGACAGAGGGACGGGGTGGGGTGGCTGAAGAAAACGAAGCAGGTCTTCGATGCGCGAGTCCCGAGTCGATGCGGGCCCCTACGCCTAGTGTGGGGGTGCCTGATGAAGATGCTGATAGGCGTGCGCACCGTAGGAGGATCCGGGATCATGAGGACACGATTGCGGCTGCAGTGATTATTTACGCAGCGTCAGAGCTCACGAAACAGCAGCTAGAGAAAAAGGAGGCGAGCTCCGAGAGTGGGGCAGAAGCAGCTGACGAGGAGGAGCCAGAGCAGAGTCTCGAAGCGTATGCGACGAATGTATTTTCAGAGAAACGCAGACGGGCAGCCAAGCCGGATGAAGAGAGGGCAAAGGTGCTGCATGGGGGTGGTAAAGAGCGCCGTGAAGAGCGTCCCAAGTCGGGACGGGAGGAGAGGAGGGACCTCAGCAGTGGAGATTATTCGCGTGCAAGGAGCCGTCGCCGTGACGAGGCTAAGGCGGGATCGCAGGAGCGGTCGTCTGGGTCATCGCGGTCGAAGCACGGTGAGACACGGACGCGTTATGATGAGGAAATGGAGCGCTTGGACTACAAAAAGGCACGCGAGCGACGAGAAAAAGAACGCAACCGGGTGTCGAGCAATGATTATCGCCGGCAGGATGAGCGAGAGCGCAGTAAACGGCGAGAAGAGCGGTTCCGGGAGGCACGGGAGGTGCGAGAGGAGCATACGAGGGTGAAGGAGCGGCGACGGGAGACGCGAGACGATGGATACAAGTCGGAGCGGCAAGAGAGACAGCATCGGGAGGAGCGGGGAGCAGAAAGGGGACAGGATGTACGTCAGCGAGAGAGAAGCTATGGACGACAGGAGCGACGCCGTCAGGAGCGGGAGGCGCCGCTGGTGGTAGAGCAGGGGGCCTCGCGAGGGCTGAAGAGCCGTGGCAGGGACTCGGAGCATGAGAGGGCACGAGAGACTCCTCGGGAGACGCAGACTCGGGAAGAGCACGTACGACGGCCGACGTCGAGCCACCAGCGTCCGCGGACAGCGTCGTACGGAAAGGAAGGCGGAGAGCAGGCCCGTCGGGAGGGCCATGGCAAAGAGGGGGAGAGGGCGAGACGGGCGAGCACGTCGCGGACGCATGAAGAGGGGGGGCATTATGTGCGTGGGCCGCGGGAAGGGCAGGAGAGGGAGCATTACGAGGACCGAGAGGCGCGGGAGCGTCGGAGCCAGGCGCGACAGTCGCAGCGCCGAAGCCAGCGGCCAAAGAGTGGACTACTTGACGAGCAGGGAGGAAAGTCGGGGGTGGTGGAGCCTATAGTGACGCGAGACCAGGCGATGGGACAGTCTAATTACGAGGATGGAGGCGAGGGACGGCACCGGCGGGATCGGCTGGAGAGACGGGAGAAGGCCCGAGCAGGGGAGAAGAAGGGCCTGAAGGCGATGCTAAAGAGGTTCCTGTCAAAGGACAAGGAATAGGCCCTTTTTGTGGTGAAGGAATCTGTAGGGTAGAACAAAAGTCTCTGCCTAATGGGACACAGCCCCACAAAATGAGCGCATTTGGATTCGAAGTCTGTTTGTCTCCGGGGGCATGTTTTTTAAGAAAGATTGTCTCCGCCGGTTGGTGCATGAATCATAGTGACGAAGAGCGGAAGAAGAAGGAGAAGAGAGAGACAGAACGATAGCGTCCACCGAAGCGCCGGACGCAGAAGTCGAGAGTTGGAGCGCTGTGGAGCGAGAACCAAAGACGATGAACAAGGCCAATACGGGCGCGGCGAGGCCGCCGCGCGTGCTGGCGTGCGTGCTGTGCCAGCACCGCAAGATCAAATGCGACCGGACGTTTCCGTGCGCCACGTGCGTCAAGGTAAGAAGCAGCGGGCGGCTTGCCGTGCTTTGCCGTGGACAGACGCTGATGTAGGCCAATGTGACGTGCACGCCGAGCACGCCGGCGCCCGTGCGGCGGCGGCGGCGGCCGAACCAGGAGCTGCAGGAGCGGCTGGCGCGGTGCGAAGAGCTGCTGCGCAAGTACACAGACGCAGCGCCGGCCGACGGAGGCCTGTCGCGGCAGGACTCGGCCGAGAGCCTCGGGACGGTGTCGCCGGTGGCCAAGTGGGTGTCGGCAGGCAAGCTGATTGAGGAGGACGGCAGCGTCAAGTTTGTGGACTCGCTGATGGTGAGCACGATCCACGACGAGCTGCAGGCGATGCGCACGATCCTCGAGAGCGACAGCTGCGACGACTCGCCCGAGACGGCCACGCCCGACGACAACGCCGAGCTGCTGCTGGAGGGCGTGGCCGAGACGTCGCTGGCGGGCCTGCAGCCGCTGCCCGCGCACGTCTTTCTGCTGTGGCAGACGTTTGTCGACCGCGTAAACCCCCTGACCAAGGTGGTGCACGTGCCGACGCTGCAGCCGGTTGTCGTCGCTGCTGCCAACGCGGCGGCGGAGATTGCGGCCAGCCGGCAGGCGCTTCTGTTTGCCATCTACACCATCGCCGTCGTGGCGCTGACGCCCGACGAGTGCCTGGCCATGCTGGGCTACGGGCGCGAAACGGCGCTGCAGCGGTTTTCGCAGGGCGTGCGCGTGTGTCTGGCGCGCGTGGGCTTCCTCAGTGTCTACAGCCTCGAGACGCTGCAGGCGCTGGTCATCTACCTCATCTCGCTGCAGGGGCGCTACAACCGCCACGCCGCGTGGGTGCTGAACGGCATCGTGCTGCGCATTGCCCAGAAACTAGGGTTGCATCGCGACGGCTCGAGCTTGGGGCTACGCCCCTTTGAGACGGAGATGCGACGCCGTGTGTGGTGGCAGGTCATCATGCTCGACGCCAAGTACGCCCTCATGTCGGGGCTCAACAACACGGTCCTGCCGCGCGTGTGGGACACCCAGGAGCCACGCAACGTCAACGATGCCGACCTCTTCCCCGGCGCCACAGAGCCCATCCAGGACCGCGAGGGCCCCACCGAGATGATTGTCGTGCTGCTGATGAACCGTCTGGCGCGCTTCTTCCTCGAGACGCCTGCCATCGAGCCCATCATGATGATGACCACCCAGAAATGGATGCGCAGCACCGACGCCATCTCCGACGCCCAGATCGAGTCGTACTGCCGTCTGCTCGACGGCCTCAAGGCCGGCTTCGAGGACATTACCACCCGCTTCTGCGACGTCCAGGCCGGCCCGCTGCACGAGATGGCTGTCGGCATCAAGGAGAACATCCTGCGCAAGCTCGACAAGATGCGTCTCTCCACGCAGGACAGGGCCCGTATGGCTGCCCAGTCGCTCAACGACAGCGTCTTTGAGATTACTGTCGACATCATGCTGCAGGACGCCGAGAACATTGTGGCCCTGCGCGACCGCGGCTTCTCGTGGTACCTGCTGCTCTTCTTCCAGGAGAGTCTCTTCATGTACCTCGCCAGCCAGCTGTGCGTCCGCACCACGGGCCCCTGCGTCGAGCGTGCCTGGGCCTGCGTCGACATGACCTACAGCGTCGTCCCCAACATCTACGACATTGGCCACCGCTCCTTTCTGCAAATCGGCCACTTTGTCGTCAAGGCTTGGGGTGCTCGCCGTGCTGCCTGTCTCCAGGCCACTGGCGTCGAGCCTACCATGCCCGAGTGCGTCGCCCGGCTGCGTTGCGTCCTCCCTGCCGCCGAAGACCGCCCCGACATCTCCCCGGCGTTGCCTAAGCCGTCACAGTTCCCGGAGCCGGTCATGTCGGCCCCCGTGCCGAATACGGTACCCGATACGGTACCGGGTCATGTACCCAACCCGGTGCCGGGCTTGGCACCGGGCTTGGCACCGGCGGCCGTTCCGGGAACAGTTCCGGACGTGTTTCCGGTGCAGGACCCGTTGGCGGAGCAGTTCATGTCGCTCGACGCGTCGGATCCGTGGGACGGCATATTTACAAGTGTATTTCCCGGCTTTGATGCGGAGCTGACGGGCTCATGGTACAACTAGGGGCCATTTTGGCTGACAAATCATAGACAAAAAAAAAGAGAAGACAAAAAAAAAGTCGGGAAAAAAAAAGAGGGAAAAAGAAAAAAACGGCACAGGATGATGGTTCGTCGGATGGCGGCCGTGGCCGTGGCACAAGCACGCCGCTTCTCTTCGGCCAAGCCTGCGGGCCTGGATGCGGCCGAGTCGCACGTATGGGACCTCTTGGCCAAGGCGTTTGCGCCGCAGTCGCTGTCGGTGCGTGATGTTTCGGGGGGCTGCGGGTCCATGTATGCCATTAGCATCACGAGCGACAAGTTCCGGGGCGTGTCCATGCTGAAGCAGCAGCGCATGGTGAATGCCGCCCTGGGGGATCTTCTCAAGACATGGCACGGTGTGCAGCTCAAGACAAAGGCGTCATAATCTCTACATTTTTTTCTTCTACATATAATCTAGCTATTTACAATCATGGACGCCTCTTGTGGTGATAATGTTTCCTTTTCTCCCCCCTCTTCGGTCTCCATCTCTTTCTCCTTTTCTTGACTCTCCTTTAGTTTCTCCTTCTCGAGTGTCTCCTTCTCGAGTGTCTCCCTCTCAAGCTTTTCCTTTTTGAGCCTTTCCTTCTCGAGCCTTTCCTTCTCGAGCCTCTCCTTTTCAAGCTTTTCCTTCTCGAGTGTCTCCTTCTCGAGCCTCTCCTTCTCGAGCTTTTCCTTCTCGAGTGTCTCCTTCTCGAGCCTCTCCTTTTCAAGCCTCTCCTTTTCAAGCCTCTCCTCCTCCAACCTCTCCAACCTCTCCCGCTCTAGCCTCTCCCGCTCGCGTACATTCTCCATCACCTTGCCCACATCAAAGTCTTCCGTCACGTCCCCATGCTCAATCTTTACCGGTGCCGCCTTCTTCATCATAACCAACGCCTTGGCTGCTTCTTGTGCCATCTCCATGCCCTCATTCTCAATGTTCTGCCCGGCAATCTCTGCCTCCTCAATCCCAGGATGCGTCACAATCAGACGCTCCAGCTCGCCCTCCCACTCCGTAAACCGACTCTTCAGCTTGTGGTACTTTTCCCAATCTTGGTACGTCACCCCCTCCATCCACGCCCATTTCTGGCCAATGCTCTGCAGGGCAAGGTCCCGAATCTCCCCCAAAATCTGAAAGTGGTTCTCGGCAGCCCGACTAATGGTGTCTTTGAGCTCCTCCACGTACACCTCGCGCCATGCGCGGATCAATTGCGCCTTGTTCTTGATAATGGACCCTGCACGACGCACCGCCACATGCGCCTCTTCCTCGGCCTCCTTGGCCGCCATCTTCTTTGCCTGCACTGCCTCTACAAGCCGTACAATTGCCTTGCCAAGCTCCGCGAGCGTGTCGTCAATGGTGTCTTTGAGGCCATCCACCAGGTCACGGCCCGTCTTCCACGCATTCCGTCGGATCATACGCTTGGAAATCTCACCCACACGCCTCTCCATTTCAACGGCACCCTCGTTTGTGGCGTCCGAGTACTTCTTTTGCCACACACGAAGATCCTCTGCAATCACGGCCCGCGAGTCCACGACTTCTTCCAGGTCGAGGCCCGTCAAGACCACCTGGGCCGTTCCCTGGGCCACTTCAGGATGCATTGACACGGTGCTTGTAGGCATGATGGTGGACGTACTTCCGGCTGTTTGTGCATACGTAAAGACACGTCTTTCCTCTACGTGGAACACTGTAATGCCCATCTTCTCTAGCTGCGGCTCAATAACGTCCATGAAAAAGGTGTACAATGCAGGGTAGACTGCTGTCCGCATAGCCACATCCACCTTCTTGTACATCCAGACAGCGCCGGGCACGGCCGTCTCGCGTGTGAACCGGGCCGTCGCCACGCATCCACGGACTGCAATGGGCCTTACGACGGCCACGGGGGGCGCTATATACGCCTCGTACGCATCTGCAACACGGCCACAGACGGCATCGTACGACGGACGCACATGTGCCACGGCAACCTCCAGAAGCGGCGCTATGTGGGCCCTGTACCTGTCGCAGAGCGCGTGGCCTGCTGCCTGGAGCCGTGGCCGAATCGTCGTCTCCCATTGCTTCTGCGAAAAGGCCTGTGCTTTTTCGATTTGTGGCACCCCGTGGACACGTGCATAGTCGCACGCCTTGTCCGAGGCCACACGGCCGTACGTAGAGACGGGACGGATGACCCGCGCGTCCAGGGCCTCGTAATAGGGCCGTATCCGCTCCAAATGGGGTGCTGCATAGCGGTCAAAAGGACCCTGCAGAAGAGGCTGCACGACGCCCTTGGCCTGGAAGTAGGGCCTGCAGACCATGGGCGACGCATCCGTGCATGCCTCCAGCGTCGATGGGCACCGGAACACCACGAGGAAGATGCTGTACCATGTGATGATCCTAGCAACCACACTGAAAAACCTGCGGAAAACGCCCCTTGACGCACTTTTCTTTGCCCTCTGCAACTCCGACGGCCGCGACACGGGCGGCAGGGGCAGCTTGCCAAACGACACGTCCTCTGTCGGCATCTTTGCCTTTGTTTTCCACTCCATGGCGACGCAATGCCAATTCGTCGCGGCGACGCTAAAAGCCAATTTGTTACATAATCGCGTCAACGCGACGGGCCCAGTTATCATGATGTCATCGGACCACGTACCTGTCTTTGTCGCTTGAAGCTCAGCCGTTTCTGCCAGGGAACCCTCTTGGACCCAGACACAAAGACCTACCCAGGTAGGTATGTAAAGACGCGACGAAAAATACATTCTCTATTACGCTGCAATTTCGTTCTTCACCCACTTTTCGAGACCCCCACGGGCAATAATCTCTTGCACATTCGGCGGCAGCTCGCCCACCTTTTGGCTCCAAGACTCCCCATTCCCCTCTGTAACGGTCACCTTGCTGCGACGGACGTCCCATGCAAGCTTCCATCCGGTGCGTCGCGTAAGCTGCTTCTCGCCGTCCTTGAATGCCTCCCGTAGACGCTCCACCAGACGCGGCACCTCCAGGCCCATCAGGGCGTTATTGATGCTGTTACGGCTGAAAATGCTGCCAAAGCTGCCCGACACCACCATGGGAATCTTCTTGGCCAGAATCGCCGTTGCCGCCTGCTCACGCGACGATCCGCAGCCAAAGTTGAAGCCGGCCACGAGAATGTCGCCCTGCCGCGCCACCTGCCCAAAGGCCTTGTCGTAGTTTTCCATGACCACCTCGGCCATTGTCTCCTGCGAGATATTGTCCTGGTACGTGTACTTTCCGGGGTAGATGCCGTCCGTGTTGATGTTGTCGGCATCGCAAAACACAATCTCGCCCTCCACCTGCTCGGGGAACCCCTCGAGGATGTCCGTCAGCGACTCGGCCGTCTCTGGCGCTGCGTCCGTCTTGGCGCCGCCCATTTCGGCCTCGGCACCCGCCACAAGACTGTCCACATCCGCCAACAGCTTGTCAAGGGCCTCTTCCACCGAGACGGCACGGTCCTGCTCAAAGTTGCCATTGCCCTCGCCAATAATGACCTTTTCGACGCCCTCGGGCTTCTGGTACACATTGGGGCCCCTGATGATGCCGCTGAGGGCACTCGCTGCCACGACTTCGGGACTAGCAAGGTATGCCTTGGCCTCTGTAGAGCCCATGCGGCCCTTGAAGTTGCGGTTGCTGGCGCTGATACCGACCTCGCCTGGCTCCAAAAGGCCAGTGCCGAGGCCGATGCATGGGCCACAGCCGGATGGGAGGGCCTCGGCGCCTGCATCCAGCAGGACCTGCCAGTCGCCACGGTCCTCGGCCACCTTTTGCTCGTGGATCGACGCCGCCGCCACGTAGAAGCGGACGTCTTTGGCAATCCGGGGGATCTTGCCATCGACAGCAGCAGCCCGGAACACGTTGGCGGCAGCCTCGAGGTCGGAAGCACGCGAGTTGGTGCAGGACACGAGGTACGCACGGTTGACCTTGATCTCCTGGGCCTCCAAGTCACGCAGTGGCGTTGCCACCTTGACGGAATTGGGGCCGGCAACAAAGGGAGACAGCGTGGACAGGTTCAGGTACAGCGTCTTGGCGTACTTGGCCCCGGGGTCTGCCCGGAGCTGGTTCTGCACCAAGTCGTCGATTTTTTCATGGGTGAAGCGAGACGCCGGCCGGGACGGGTCTGCGTCAGACAGCATAGCATGCGAAGACGCCTTGGCCCGCAGCCAGCCCTCGAGGACCGAGTCAACGGGGAACAGGCCCGACACAGCACCCCACTCGGTCGTCATGTTGGCAATGGTCAGTCTGTCGTCCACGGGGATGCTGCGGAGGGTCTGCTCGCTTCCCGTGAACTCAATGGCGTGGTTCAGCACGTCGTCCTTGTTGAAAAGACCGCACAGGGCCACAATGACGTCCTTTCCGGTCACGCCGGCAGGCAACAGGCCCGTCAAGGTCACCTTGGCAATGGGGGGGATCTGCCACCACGTGCGGCCCGTGGCCCAGATGCTAGCTGCGTCGGTGCGCACAACAGCCGTCCCCAGGCTGCCGACGCCACCGTACATGTTTGTGTGCGAGTCGGAGGCCACCGTCATCGTCCCCGGCCACGCATAGCCCTCCTCGACCATGATCTGGTGCCCGATGCCCCGTCCGGCCGGGTAGAAGTCAATCCCGTGCGTCTGCGCAAAGGCTTTGATCTGCCCGTACTTTTTCAGATTGGCCTCGCTCTTGTTCTGCACATCATGGTCGATTGTGCACACCACCTGGCGGTTGTCGTGCACCCGCGACGCCCCAATCGACATGAACTTGAGGGCCACGGGCCACGAATTGTCGTGCGTCATGCAGTGGTGGGGCTGGATCGTGACATAGTCCCCTGACGTCACCTTTTTGCCCTCGGCCAGCCCTATCGAGTACCGCTGTACAATCTTCTCTGTCAGCGTCTGCGGCGTGGCAGGAATCCCGCTGGCGCCTTCCCCGCCAAGCACTGCCTCCAAAGCACGTGCCTGGCGTCGTGCACTCGTCGTGGCCATCCCGCAGGCAGGAGGCGTGGGCACTTGGCGCGGAAGGTGCGACCGTACGGCCCGGTACGGCGCGCGGGACCGAAGGCAGGCGCTCGAGAGCGCCCCTGCTGCTCGCATAACCTGTCTCTGGTGGATTAAAATGGGTCCATGGGTCTACGGGGTCAATGGCAACGTACGGGCAGCATCCTGTGGAGTATCGGGACGTTGGTGGTTTTTCCAAGCGTCGCCGAGACTTTTTTACTTTTTTTTGTGGGGCTTCATGGTGGTGATGAGGCCCTGCCACTTTCAACGTGGCGTTGAAGACACCTCTTGCGTGTGTTTATAGATGGACTCCACATGCTGCTATGGCGAATGGAGAGAAGAAGTAATGGTGTTTGCGGGCTATTTTATGTAAATGTTTGCAGACTGCTTGTCAGAAGGCAAAGTGATCAGCGGCAGCTCGGCCCGCAGCGCTGGAGCTGTCCTATAAAAAAAAAATACAGCGCATGCTGGCCGCTATAGAGCCTGCAGTGGTCAGAGGGCCCACGTGAGTTGTGGCCAGCACACCCCTTTTCGATTTCACCAAAAAGAAGAAAAAAAGAAGCCATTGCGATTGCAACGTCTGCTCCTCTGCGTCTCGTCCGACTCTTTTGTGTATTGTCCTTTGTCGCGTGCCGTCAAGATGAGCAACTGTGTGTAAACGACGCGCCAACACAAGGATAAACAAGCTAACACGCAGTGCGATTTCTTGACCTGATCAAGCCGTTTGTGCCGTTCCTCCCCGAGGTGCAGCAGCCGGAGACCAAGATCCCCTTCAACCAGAAGCTCATGTGGACCGGTCTGACGCTGCTCATCTTCCTCGTCATGAGCCAGATGCCTCTCTACGGCATTGTCTCGTCGGATACGTCGGATCCGCTGTATTGGCTGCGAATGATGATGGCGTCGAACCGCGGCACGCTCATGGAGCTCGGCATCACGCCCATCATCTCCTCGGGCATGATTTTCCAGCTCCTGGCCGGCACCCAGATGATCGACGTCAATCTGGAGCTCAAAACAGACCGTGAAATGTACCAGAGCGCCCAGAAGCTCTTTGCCATTATCCTGTCCATCGGCACGGCCACCGTCTATGTCTTCACCGGCCTCTACGGGCCCCCCTCCGACCTGGGTGCTGGCATTGTCTGTCTCCTGATTATCCAGCTGGTCATTGCCGGCATGATTGTCATTCTGCTCGACGAGCTTTTGCAAAAGGGCTATGGTCTGGGCAGCGGCATTTCGCTCTTTATCGCCACCAACATCTGCGAGTCCATCCTGTGGAAGGCCTTCTCGCCCCTGACCGTCAACACAGGCCGTGGGCCCGAGTACGAGGGTGCCGTCATTGCCTTTTTCCATCTTCTTCTCACGTGGCCCAGCAAGCACCGTGCCTTGCAGGAGGCCTTTTTCCGCCAGAACCTGCCCAATCTGATGAACCTGCTGGCCACGCTGGCCGTCTTCGCTGCCGTCATCTATCTGCAGAGCTTCCGTGTGGAGATTCCCGTCAAATCCAACCGCCAGCGCGGTGCTCGTGGCACATACCCCGTCCGGCTCTTCTACACGTCCAACATGCCCATCATGCTGCAGTCGGCGCTGTCCTCCAACGTCTTTCTGATCTCGCAGATGCTGTACTCCCGCTTCTCGGAGAACCTGCTTGTGCGTCTCTTTGGCGTCTGGGAGGCCCGCGACGGCTCTGCGCAGCTCTCGGCCACCTCGGGTCTTGTCTACTACATGTCGCCGCCCCTCAAAATCACTGACGCCCTTCGTGACCCCATCCACACGGCCGTGTACATTATCTACATGCTGACGGCCTGTGCCGTCTTCTCCAAGACGTGGATTGAGGTGTCCGGGTCGAGCCCGCGTGATGTAGCCAAGCAGCTCAAGGAGCAGGGTCTTGTTATGGCCGGATACCGCGACCAGAGCATGTACAAGGAGCTGAAGCGCATTATCCCCACGGCCGCTGCCTTTGGGGGGGCTTGTATTGGAGCTTTGTCCGTGGCGAGTGACTTGATGGGGGCTCTTGGCTCCGGCACGGGCACGCTTCTTGCCGTCACCATCATCTACGGGTACTTTGAAATTGCCGCCAAGGAGGGCGCGATGCCCGGCATGGGTGGTGCTATTATGGGGTAGTATTTTTTATCTAGAGGGGGGGAAAATAACAAAAAGAAAAAAGAAATACACTGAATTCCTAGCACTTGAATGCATTGATGTAATATTACATGATAAAGTCCAATGCTCGTGATGGCGCTTTTTAGGTAGCATCGGAACGGACATATAAATATATATAAGCGCGGCAAGGCTCCTTTGCAATAAGCGCCACTGCTTTATGGCTAGGGCTTTGCTGTCCTGGATCTTACCATGTGTCAGACGGAAGGCAGATTCTCTTGTAAGAGCCCGTAAGAACTCTTTATTATATAGTAACGAGGGCCCATGTCGCTGCTGTCTGCTTCATCATTACTCGAAAGTAATCATGTTGCAGGCCACTTGTTCGTGGCCTATATGGCAAATAGACGACTTTTCCCCTTGTTTTCAGAGAGAGTATGTATAAGCGATCCTCCATTAAGAAAATAGCTAATAGAGTTAGCTATCTGAAGATTGCTTTTCCTTATGCTACCGTCTCCATATCCATTTTCATAGCGTTCATCCAGGCCGTTACTATACTGCGCCAATGGAACAGAACCAATCGGCTCTCCATATCGGAAGATTTCCCTTTTCCTCCTCTAGGAGATGCAGACAATGCAGAAAACCGCATGGAGCGAGGCGGGCCGATCCGATTGGTCCACCGGACATCGAGTGGCGCCATCGTTGAGGCCAACTATCCTACGCACCAAAGGTCGTCCATGGTGGTTGAAATCGTATGCTGCCTTGGTCTCATCGCCATCAACATCGCATCTTTTTTCCAAGGGACTTTTGCCGGCCCGGAAGGTGATCTCCTCAAGGGCCGCAGGGCCGCATCCCTTGGTGTCATGATCTGGACCTACGCCGGTTTGAATGTGGCCTTTCGTATGGTTTCCCAGTCAAACTTAATCACCAGCTCGATGCTCTCTTCGTTATGGGACCACACATCCTTTATTTACTTTACGCAGTTCCTCCTTTCCATCCCCATTGTGCGGTCGGTGTTCATCCATGACACCTTCGACAGATACATTGTCATAGGCGATTTTTTGCTCACATTTGCCCTCTTTACGCTGTCCATCACCACCCGAAAGGGAAATCGCACCGTCTTTCTTGAGCACGAAAAGGACATCCCACCCTCGCAGGAGAATCTGGCCTCGCTCTTTTCCATTTATACCTTCTCCTGGATGGATGCTTTCCTCAAGGATGGCTACGATAAACCACTTGAGATAAACCGTGTTTGGAATCTGAACGAAGAAGATAAGGCAGGCTATGTCTTGGCATACTACCGCAGGATCCCCCGCAAGCATTCTCTTTTGGTGCACTTCTTGTTGTACTTTAAAAAGAGATTTTTCTTTCAAGCCATATGGACATTTATCAACGCACTATCTACCCTTGCCCCTATGGTGCTCCTCAAGCTCATCTTGGAGTACGTGGAGAAGCCACAGTCTGTGCCTCGAAACGTTCTCTGGCTCTACATAAGCCTACTTCCCATTAGTGACCTTGTCCATTCCTTGGCGGATGGAAGAGCCTTATGGATTGGCCGAAAGATCGGCATCAACATGCGCGCCATTCTTGTTGGTGAAGTTTACGCCAAGGCCCTCCGCCGCAAGGCCGCTGCTGGTAACGATAGTGCTTTAGATGATGGTGCCAAAGCCCAGGCGAAAAACGGCACCGTTATCAATCTCATGTCGTCCGACAGCGACAATGTGCCTGAAATCACGTCCTATATTCACTGTCTGTTCGTGCTCATCCCAACACAAATCGTTGTCTGCATTTACATACTCTACCGCGTCTTGGGTGTGAGCTCATACCCTGGCTTGATCATCACTGTTTTACTCAGCCCCTTCAATTACTTCTTTGCCAAGGCCATCGAGTCTGCGCAAAAGTTCATTATGAATGCCAAGGACGAGCGTATTCAAGCCATCAACGAAGTTCTGCAAAACATTCGTATTGTCAAATACTTTGCTTGGGAGCCACGATTTGAAACCGTTATTGGTGAGAAACGAAATGCCGAGCTCAAGGCGATTCGTTCATTCTTTATCGCCAAAGCCGCTAACACGGGCTTCATGAACCTAGTCCCCATTGCCATTGCCTTTTTTTGTTTCCTGTCGTATACGGTATACGAAGAAAAGCCACTTTATCCGTCCATTGCATTTACGTCCATTTCACTCTTTACCCTCCTGCGGACCCTTCTCGAACAACTTTCACACATGATTGCTTGGTTGGAACCTTCAAAAGTCTCTCTAGAACGTATTGAAAAGTACCTCGAGGAAGAAGAAACGACCAAACTGAACCAGCTCGGCTATGGAAATATTGACGACAGTGGTAACCGTGTCCTTGGCTTCCGCAATGATGCCTCTTTCATTTGGGGCGACAAGGATGCTGTGGCGAGCGATGGTAGTCTGGCGTTCCGTCTTTTGGACTTACATGTCGAGTTTGAAATGGATCATTTGACACTAATTACAGGGCCTACGGGCTCTGGAAAATCGTCATTGCTAATGGCTCTTCTTGGCGAGATGTCGCTGATCAAGGGCCGTGTGTTTTTTCCTGGTGGGCGGAGTCGTGAGGACGTTTTGCCTGATCCTGTCACAGGCCTAGCAGAGACGTGTGCCTATTCTGCCCAACAGGCCTGGATCATCAATGGCACTGTTCGAGAAAATATCCTCTTCTCTGCTCCCTATGATGCCAAGAGATACCATGATGTGATTATTGCCTGTCAGCTGAAGCGTGATCTCGAGACATCTCTTCCTCATGGAGACAAAACCCTTGTTGGTGAAAATGGCATTACTCTTTCTGGTGGACAGAAGCAGCGTGTCTCCCTCGCTCGTGCTATATACTCCAACTCTCGCCATCTTCTCCTAGATGATTGTTTTAGTGCTGTCGATGCCCACACGGCCCAATGGATCTTTACCCGCTGCATTCGCGGTCCTCTCATGCGTGGTCGAACGTGTATTTTGGTTACGCATAATACCGCTCTATGTGCTCCCAGCTCCGACTATATTGTTGTCATGGACAATGGTCGTATTGCATTACAGGGACCACCGCAGGACGTGATTGCGTCTGGTGCTCTTGGCGATGAGGTGCATCAAAACCTGGCGGGATCACTGGCTACTCCCCCTGCCCATCAAGAATCGGAAATTCTTTTGCTCGATGCGGTCTCTGACGAAAGCACCCAGGTCGGCGAAGAAACCCCAGAGGAAGAAGAGGAGGAGATCAATTCCTCTAATAGAACGCAAAAGGGGGCATTGAAGGAGTCCAAGTCAGAGGGGGCTGTCCGATGGGACGTGATGTCTCTCTACATTACATCTATGGGGTCATGGTGGTTTTGGATCATTGCCGCCGTGATCTTTACGAGTCATCAACTCTCCATTATTGTCTTTAACCTATGGGTCAAGAAATGGGCCAACCAATACACAGAAAAACAAGAAGTCTCCTTTTCGTTGATGCAGTCGACACAAGTTTTGGCGGAGCGTTGGATCTCTGCAGACTCTTCCATCTTCCAGTCGGAAACGGTTCTTGAGGGGTTGATGAAGCCAGAGGTTGATACACACTACTATCTTTTGGTGATTGCCACCATTGGCCTTACCGGTGTTGTTGTTGCCTTTTTGCGAGACTTTTGGGTATTTTATGGCTCGTTAACAGCCTCAAAGAAGATTCACAGTCGCCTCATTCATTCCATCTCCTTTGCACGGATTTCCTTTTTTGATACCACGCCCCTTGGCCAAATCATAAACCGTTTCTCAAAGGACGTAAAGGCCATTGACCAGGAAATTGCCATTGCATCCATTGCAGCAGCCTCCCATGCCTTTGGTATTGTCGTCACCATCTTTTTGATTGCCTACGTCACGCCAGCCTTCCTCATTGCTGGTGCCTTTATTACGGCCATGTATGTGCTCCTAGCACGTTTCTTTGTCGTGGCCTCTCGCGACTTGAAGCGTTTGGAATCGATCCAGGCCAGTCCCTTGTTCCAGCAGTTTGGTGAAACATTGGTGGGCGTGACAACTATCCGTGCATATGGTGATGAACGACGGTTTGCTCGGGACAATCTAGACCGTATTAATGGCCATCTTCGTCCCTTTGTGTATAGATGGGCAGCGAACCGATGGCTCTCCTTCCGTACGGACTTGCTGGGCGATATGGTTTCCTTCTTTGCCGGTGTTTTTGTCGTTATGAGCTTGGATGTGATTGATGCTGGCTCGGCAGGTCTGTCTCTATCGTATGCCATTGGCTTTTCAGAGTATATGCTTCGTCTTGTTCGCTTCTATGCCACCAATGAGCAAAACATGAACTCGGTGGAGCGTGTCAAAGAGTATCTAGATGTGGGGCAGGAAGCCGATGCTATTGTAGAGGATCATCGGCCACCAGAAAACTGGCCAAGTGAGGGTTCTGTGGAGTTTGTGGACTATTCAACGCGGTACCGGTCAGATTTGGATCCTGTTCTTCAGAACCTGACATTCCGTGTGGCGCCTCATGAGAAGGTGGGAATTGTTGGCCGTACGGGTGCAGGAAAATCGTCGCTTGCCTTGGCTCTCTTCCGTGCTTTGGAGGCGGAGACAGGATCAATTTTAATTGATGGTCTGGATATTAGCAAGATGGGCCTGAGGGACTTGCGGGAATCGATCATGATGGTCCCCCAGGAGCCAACGCTGTTTACGGGGACGATCCGATCGAATCTGGACCCATTCCATGTGTATAGTGATGAGGAAATTTTTGATGCTCTTCGTCGTGTGCATTTGATTGGGGAGCGGCCAGAGGACATTGATGTGACAACATCGAACAAGAATGTTTTCATGGATCTTTCATCGGTGGTAGCAGAGTCTGGGTCGAATCTGTCACATGGACAGCGTCAGCTGTTGTGTTTAGCGAGAGCCTTACTGAAGAAGCCTACGGTATTGTTGATGGATGAGGCCACGGCCTCGATTGACTACAGTACAGATGTAAAGATTCAGGGCACGTTGAGGGAGTTGACGTCGACGATTATTACGATTGCACATCGTATACAGACGGTGGCAGATTACGATAAGATCCTGGTACTTGACCAAGGGTCAATTATAGAGCATGGGCATCCATGGGAACTGATGCAAGAGGAGAATGGTCACTTTAGAAGAATGGTGAACATGACTGGTGATTATTATGTGCTGGCAAAGATTGCAAAACAGGCGTATGAGGCGCGTCAGTGAGATTTTTTTACGTTGGGTTGCATTGTTTTTTTATCTAGCATGGTTGGCGTTGGGAAAAAGTAATAATAATCTTCTTCAGAACATTGTAACACTGTGATTGCAAATTTTAAAAATAAACACAAACAGATCTGACACATGTGCTCTCATTCACATACCTCTATAGGTATGATACCTAGGTAGGTAGGTAGATATTCTTAGAAAGTCTAGGTACTTAAAAGAGTTTTCTTCCATCGGCAACTGTTTCCTTTACCTACCTTCCTTCCCCTGCTGCATCTGTTTCATGACTTGTGTTGAAGGGCATGGTGTCTTACATTTGCGAACAGAAATAAAAGGCAGCCAATGGTTAAGAATGCCGTTGGTCATACTTTAGGCACCATATAGTACCGTCTTATCGTGGCAAATTGTGCCGCATTCTTTGCCACCATTTTGCATGAAGAATTCCTATATAAGAGAAGAGGCATATTTCCTAGTCTCAGGTTACTGTTTGTATATTTTTAATCTATCAAATTCGCAATGGGTAAAAAAGATCCAAAGGCAACTCTAAAAGACCTACCTACTGAGTTAGTAAAACAAATCCTTGATAATTCAAAGGGAGTTGATGTTAGTAATTTTGGAGAAGCATGCAGGAGAAATCGTGACATTGTAAATGTACTTTATCACTCATCATGGGTCTATATCAAGAAAGAAGACTACCCTGAGAATATTAATCCCCGCACTGTTATCACCAATATTAGAGGGTCCGGTGCCTCTCTGTTATACGTAAAGCTTGAGGGTATATCGTTTCAATCGCATATAGAAGAGCTCAAGGCAGCCCTTCATCCCGCCATCAATGTTCTGGAGCTAGACCTGACAAGTACTGACATTCGATTATCTGATGTAAAAAGCATCATCCTAAACATGCCTTACATTCGGCACTTGCGTTTCTCTAGTGATGAGAACGACGAATATAATGATACAGCAAGCAATATAGCATATGAATGCGAGAATTTAGAAACACTTGATCTGTCTCAAATAAAGTATGGGCCTTTTCCAGATATTCCCATAATAGCTGAAGGATGCCAGCACCTCAAGGAGCTCACACTAGGTCCTTCTGATGATTTAGACAGCGATTGTTATAAAGAACAGGCCGCTGCCATACACAAAATCAAATACCTCAAAAGTCTTGATTTTGGACAAACAAAAAATGTTGACGGTAAATTCTTACGGTATCTCGCTGGAAGCCATATCATAGGGAAGAAAAAAAATGGCACGGACATCATCTCTGATAAGCTCAATCTCCGTCACTTTTCCTTTGGCAACAGTGATGCAAAAGATGGAGATTTTGCGTATCTCGGAGGCAAATTGCCTCTCTTAGAATCGTTGCATTTGTTGAATTGCACTAAAATCACCAGCTCATCACTTTGTTCTGTTCTACCCACCATGCCGAACCTTACTACGCTCCGTCTTGCTCACGTTGATATTGATAGCTCATCCCTGGAGATGATTTTGAAGAGAATGAGCAAGCAACAAAAGCAGAAGCTTGTAGATATATCTTTAATCAATCTTCCCAAATTGGGTAACTCTGGGATAGAAACAGTGTTGAGGGCGTGTCCAAACCTCGAGAATTTCGCTGTTCTAAATACCCGTGCTCAAAAGGCAGAAAGCATTGCAGAAAAGATTTTCCAGAAGCGTTTATCAAAGTCAGATTTGAACATGGTCGTACATTCCTGCGAGAAACTAGAAGATGCTAGAGTTTGTCGCACCATTCGAAAAACTTTTTCTCGAAATAATGATAAAGTTACTGTGAGAGAGAAGGTTTTGATGGTGGACTACTTTGTCCTTTGTTATAAAGACAGACATTATCAAAGCTGGAGGAGGGCAGGTACAAGCTTCGAAGATCATATATCGACCGGTAGAACTGAAGAAGCCGAGAACGTTCTGAAGGAACAATGCAAATACTGCGGCCTCATGGTAAAAGGGGAGGAGCTGTTGTGTTCACTGGCTGCTTTTGCAGGTAGAGATGCCTCATTTTATATTCGTCTTGATATGGACACGCGGAAATTCGATAGGCGTCTCTACCGACCTTTTACATCCTTCACCAATAACGATTACTCCAAATTGGACTGTTACTACTTTTCCTATAGCTTAGCATCAGGGCCAGATGCTGAGTGTGGATAGCATTAGAAGGCCAAGCATAGTATGATTCGAATATATATGAAGCTGAAAGTAGGCGTTATGGTCCTTTTTTGCATGAAATAATGAAGGTACATAGAGAAATAGATTTTTTTTTGAAGGAGTAAAATTTGTTAAATTTATTCACGACTAAGGATGATAGAAGGCCTACTAATACGGGCCCTCTTTACCAAGTAGCACGTAATGGTTAACCAAATAAGTCCTTGACCCCAAAAATTGCACACATGTATGCAGACACTAGGAAGAGGCGTGGCAATATGGTTTGAAACCATAGCTTATTTACTTTTGTACGTCACTGTAAAAATAGCATTCCGTCCCAGCAGATGGTTTTCTTCATAGACTTCCACTAGGACTTTCCATCGACTTTTCCACCGCGCGTTTCATACGACCGTGAGATCTGTATTCTAAGAAGGGCTCTCTAGTGCATCAATCTCTTTCTGTACTTTAATTTCACATTCCATCAGGGATGGGCCGCTGTAAGAGAGTTTTTTAAAGAGTTTTCTGGCGCACCATTCATCGAAAACCAATTGTTTTCATCGCCTGTTCTATAGTGTGAGGTATGATTCATTATGTGTCTTGAATGATATGGTGTCTTACATTTACCAGCAGAAATAAATAACCAATAGTCGATATATCCCTGGTCATACTGTAGGATTACTACCTTGCAATGATAAGATGTTCCGCTTTCTTTGCTACCATTCTTCATGAAGTTCTTAAAAAAAGAAGTATGTTTTCCAGTCGTAGGTTTCCACTTGAACAATTTTAATCTATCAAATTTGCAATGGGTGAAAAGGCTTTGAAGAAAACTACTCCTGGGGAAATAGAAAAAATCCCCGATACACCGAAATGTGATAATGTCACTTTGAGAAATACACCCACGAGAGGCCGTGGAATTGCAGATGGACCTTATGGAGAAACATGGGCTTATATCAAGGAAGAAGACTTTCCTGAGAACATTCATCCTCGTCCTGTTATTACCAAAATCAAGGGGTCTGGTGCCTCTCTCTTATACGTGAAGCTCGAGGGTGCAGTGTTTCCGCCATATGAAAAACAACTCCAGGAAGTCCTTTCTTCCAGCCAAAAATGTTATAGAGCTAGACCTGGCAAAAACATGCGTATCTTTAGCCGATGTAAATAGAATCATCAGGAGCATGCCTTCTATTCGGCACTTGCATCTTCCTAGTGATTGGAATGACCAGTACAAAAGTACGGCAACTTATATTGCCTGTCAATGCAAGGATTTAGAAACACTTAATCTATCTCAAATAACTCAAGGGCCTTTTCCAGATCTTTCCAAAATCGCCGATGCATGCAAGCATCTAAAGAAGATTATATTAGGGCCTACTGAGTTCTTAAAAACGGATTATGAAAAACAGGCCCTTGCTATACGTAAAATGATGAATTTAAAAAGTCTTGATCTTGGAAAAACACGTTGTATTGACGGTAAATTTCTGCAGCACCTTGCTAAAGAGATTTCTCTAGTAAATGAAGAAGATGGCTCGGAAATCATTTCGAAGAGTCTCAATCTCTGCCACCTTTCTATCAGAGATAGTTCTCTGTACGATGAGGACTTTAAGCTCCTCAAAGACAAGGTGCCTCTTCTCGAGTCGCTGCATCTGTTGAATTGCACTTCTATCACCAGCTCATCACTTTTTTCAGTTCTACCCACCATGCCACGCCTTACTACGCTCCGCCTCGTTAACGTTGATATTGATAATCTCCCCCTAAAGAAGATTACGAACATGAGCGATCAGCAAAAGAAGAATCTCGTGGATATATCTTTAATCAACATTCCCAATGTGGATAACTCGGGAATAAAAGCGGTTCTAAAGGCGCTGCCAAACCTCAAACACCTCAACGTAATAGGGACGGGTGCTACAAAGGTGGAAAAAGTTACAGAAATTTTTTTCCAGGGTCGTACATCAAAGTCGGCTTTAAATCTAGTCACGCATCGATGTGATTTACGAGAAAATGCCAGAATTTGTCGCACCACTCGAAGAACTTTTTCTCGAAAGAATGGCAGAACCACAGTAACAGATAAGGCTTTGTTAGTGGACTACTTTGTCCTTTGCGACAATGGTATCTATTCTCAAAGGTGGGAGAAAGCAGGTGAAGATTTCAAGGCACATATATTGAAAGGTGAAATTGAAGAAGCTGAGGACGTTCTGGATGATCAATGTAGTTTCTGCTTTCCTATATCCAATGGTAAAGAACTACGTTGCTCACTGGCTGCCTGTCTAGAAAGAGATGTCTCATTTTATATTTGTCTTGATGTAGATACGCGGAAGTTCGACAAACCACTCTACCGATCTTCTACATCTCGCGCCTATAACCGTTACTTAAAATCGAACTACTACTTTTCCTATAGCTTAGCATCGGCGCCTCACGAGAATGGTTTCTGATATCACTGGAAGGACAATCATAGGTAACATAGCAATAATAAATTTGTTTTGAAAAAGGAAAGTTGTCAAGAAATATCATAATCTGAAACCACCTGTAATAAAAATTTATAATTTATCTTCTAGATTTTCCCTAGAGATTCTCCCGTGTGCTTTTGTCATATCATTTTTCATGAGAGCGTGAGACGTAGATAAATGGGGTCGAATTCGCTAGTTGTATGATAAAATTGTTTTTATGGACAATTGAATCGTGTCTTATGCCTAGAAAGGATAGGTGATATACGGCAGCCTTGCATTCATGAGTACCCCTAATAATATATCCATCGTCATTATTTAGCCACTATATTACCATCCATTTTTCGGCTATATCTCTTTTTCCCGCTGTATAAAAGGCATTTGTATGCCACAAATATACGTGACAGTTCTGATATACTCAATTCATAAAAGTCACAATGGGCCAAAAATCAACGGAAAAGCGTGAAAAACATTTACCAAATGAAATATGGCACATGTCTCTTGAAAAATTAACATCTATTGATGACCTCGAAAGATTTGCAAGATCGTGTAAATGGGGTAGCAGCATTGTAGATGGATTTTACAGTCTATCTCGAATTGACGTCAAAAAGGAAAACTATCCTGAATTCATGAACCCCCAAGTTATCATTGATGCCATTAAAAAGTCAGGCGCCTCACTACAATATGCAAAGCTACAAGGCGTATCCTTCAAAGAACATATAGAACAACTTCAAAGCGCCTTTCGTTCCTGTGTCAATATAATAGATCTTGACCTGGCGAATACAGACATTACCCTAGCCACAGCAAAGGAAATAATTAAACACATGCCAAAAATTCGACACTTGCGTCTTCCGGATGATAGAAATGATCAAGACAAAAACCTACCCACAGATGTTGTTAGTCTTTGCAGACAGTTGGAAACACTTGACCTTTCAGAAGTAAAATACAGAAGCTTTCCAGATCTTTCAAAAATTGCTGATTCTTGTAAACAAGTAGAAAAGCTCATATTGGGGACTGCTGCTTTAACGGAGGGGGAATATACATCTCTGATCCAGGCTCTTCCAAAATTTCAAAATCTTAAGTATCTTGATCTTGGAAACTCATACTACCTTTCCGACAACTTCCTTCGGAAGCTAACAATAGGCTATTCAAAAGAAATTAGTACTACGAGGCATTCTACTGGAAATCCTACTAGACATTCTAACAGACATTCTACCAGACACTCTAGCAGTCATTCTAGTAGACATTCTAGTAGACATTCTACTAATGATTCTACTAGACATTCTTCTCACTCCAGTAGTAGCGGTCTTTCACATGATGTTCTGAAGAAGCTAGGCCTCACTCATATTTCCCTCAGCAGTTCTAATATGACTAATGCTGGCTTCGGATATCTTCGTGACAACATGCCTCTCCTTCAGTCGTTACACGTATCCAATGGTAGCATGACCGAAACGTCACTTTCTGTTGTCCTTCCCACCATGCCAAACTTGACAACGCTCCGTCTCTCAAATATAAATATTAGTAGCTTCACTTTTGCGGATGTTTTGGGTAAAATGACGGAAGATCAAAAAAAGAGCCTTGTCGATATTTCTTTGGTCTCTTTACCCCTGATGAAAGACTACGGTGTAGAAGTGGTTCTGAATGCTCTCCCAAATCTCAAGTACCTTAATGTTCTGAATACAGGTGTTACAAGAGCGGTGGAAAGTATTGCGGAATCTATTTTCCAGAACCGCTCATCAAAGTCAGATTTACGCCTGGTTGTTCATCGCTGTGAAGAGCTAGGTGGTGCTAAAATATGCAGTGCCATTCGAAAAACCTTTTCTCGTCGAGATGGAAAGATTAGTGTGAGGAAGAACGTTCTGTATACGGATTTCCACGTCGAGATCAACGATTCTAGATACTTAGACGACTGGGAAGAAGCAGACAAAGCCTTTAAGGGATATGTATTGGCCGGTAAAATTGAAGAGGCTGAAACCGTTTTGAAAAATAAATGCGTAAGCTGTCCATCTTTGACAAAGGGAAATTTAGTAAGGTGTACAGAAACATCTTCTTCTATGCGAGATCCCTCGTATTATATCCAAATCGACTTGGAAACAAGAAACTTTCGGAAGCCTTTTTACCGGCCACTAACGAATTTTAATATGAACCACAGGACGACAGAACTGCGTTTTTTCTATGGTTTAGCTTCAGGGCCAGCCGAATTGGGCATATAATCTTCTCAATGCTACAAGAGACTTCTGATGATTTATTTATTTATTTTTGTTTTTTGTGTTTTTTGTCCTTTTGGCCTGCGTGCTCCTTAGACGTTCCTCACCACCAAATTCCCACTAGAAACCAAGACAGACGTCTAATGAATTTGAAAGTTAGGTAGATATTAGGGCAATATACCTTTTTTATAAGAACATCCAGTGGCATGGCTTTCTATGGTAGTAAGGTAGTGCCGAGGTAAAATATGACTACCTAAGGGTTTTCTCATGTATTAATAATGCATGGCTACTAAAGACTGGTATGCAACGAGCCGAGAAGCTGTGTATTACGTCCACCGAGAAGCAAGACCATACTCCCAAGCATTATGCACAGTTCATAACTTATGCTGAGCTAAAATCAGAACGTTCAAATCATGACGTCATCGGCGAGTGAGTCATCAAAAATAGCGGGGTGCTAAAAATCTTTGATCATCAATTTGAGGGACATGCGACGATTGTCTGTACAGTCGATTGCACGTTATATACAGCCAGTAAGAAGCCATAAGACCAGGGTGCTTCGACCTCCTTCTCCTGTTTTCTTTTTCAATAGAAGATACACAACGACGGCAAAAATGTCGGATATTTCAGAGCTGATTGGGCTCACCAAGGGTGTCTCGTTGGAGGATATCCAGTCAAAGTACCCTAGCTGTAATCCTACGATAAACCCACTGGACATTCTGCGAGCACACGTTGCTGGCATTCTCGAAGGCGTGCTCCCAAAGCTAGGCTACACGGTTGATCCAAAGATTATCTACAATGCCCTACAGGTGTCGTTGCAACTGGACCATGGAGACTTGAAGATGGCTGTGGCTGCGCTGCGGATCAGGGGCAAGCCTATAAACGAACTTCTGGCCGAAATTGTGGATAACTTTCCCAAGGGAGACAAGATTGTCTGCGATCCAGAGACGTCAATTGCCCATATAAGTTTCAGTTTTCGCCATGACATCCTGTTCAAGTATGTCCTGCCGATGATCCACAAGCTTGGTGCAGAATACGGAAACGACAAGACAAATGGCCTCAAGGACCCCCTGGATCCTAGTAAGGGCCGCAAGAGGATGATTGTCGAGTTTTCAAGCCCTAACATTGCCAAGCCTTTCCACGTTGGCCACTTGCGAAGCACCATTATCGGCGGCTTCCTGGCTAATCTATATACCGCCATGGGCTGGGACGTGACCCGAATCAACTATCTTGGCGATTGGGGAAAGCAGTATGGCTTGCTGGCACTTGCATACGAACAGTTTGGCAATGAAGAGGAGCTGCTAAAAGATCCGATTGACCACCTGTACAACCTGTATGTGAGAATCAACAAGGACTTGAATGTCGAGAAAGACAAGGTAAAGGCATTGAAGGCAGAGGGCAAAGATGCCGAGGCACAGGCCATTCTGGACACGGGCCTTGATGAGCAGGCTCGCGGCTACTTCAGGAAAATGTCACACGGGGACCCAGAGGCACTGGCGTTGTGGCGTCGCTTCCGGGACCTGTCAATTGAACGGTACAAGAAGACGTATGCACGATTGAACATTGTGTTTGACAGCTACAGCGGCGAGTCGCAGGTGACGGAGGAGAGCATGCTCAAGGTGGCTGATATTCTGGAGAAGAAGGGCGTCTCGGAGGAGTCGGAGGGCGCTGTCATTGTCAACTTTGCCAAGCATGTGCCTGGAAAGCCTGGTAAGAGTCTCGAGAGGCCCGTGATTCGCAAAAAGGACGGTACGACGCTCTACTTGACGCGAGACATTGCCGAGCTCTTGTCACGGCATGAAAAGTACCACTACGACCACATGATTTATGTGGTGGCCTCGGCCCAGGACCTGCACCTGAAACAGCTCTTCAAGATTGTCGAACTGATGGGCGAGACGGAGATTGTCAAGAAGTGCCAGCACATCAACTTTGGCCTGGTGCTGGGCATGAGCACGCGAAAAGGAACGGTCAAGTTTTTGAATGACATTTTGTCCGATGTGGCAGAGGAAATGCACAAGGTGATGCGCAATAACGAAGACAAGTACAAAGACGTGGAAAACCCCGAGCAGGTGGCAGACACCCTGGGTCTTACGGCGGTGATGATCAAGGACATGTCGGGCAAGCGCATCAACAACTACGAGTTCAACTTGAAGGAAATGACGTCGTTTGAGGGCGACACAGGGCCGTATATTCAGTATGCGTATGCACGGATGTGCTCGATTGAGCGCAAGGTGAATCTTCCAGAAGAAGAGCTGGAAAAGGCGGACTTGGGTTTACTGGTGGCGAAGACGCCGGAGGACAGTTTGGCGGAGGCCAAGGCTGCAGATGTTGCACGGATGCTAGCGCAGTGGCCAGAGAAAATGCAGGAAACCCTGACGAAACAGGAGCCCTCGACTGTGGTGACGTACCTGTTCAAGCTGGCGCACACAGTCAGTTCGTCGTACGACCATTTACGGGTTATGGGCAGCGAGCCGGAGCTGCAAAAGGCACGGATGTCGCTGTATACGGCGTCGCGGGTCGTGCTGGGAAGTGGCCTGCGGCTATTGGGCATCACACCCGTCGAGCGTATGTGAATAAAAAATTATGTAATGGGGACAGAGGCATCCCATTCGCTGGTGCCTTGTACTATTTTGATAACTTCGAAATTTTTTGTGATGAAAGTACCTGCCCCGGTACGGCAAGGCAGCCGAATTCAGGTGTTGAAAAGAGACGACGGCGGCACACCGGCAGGACGCAAGGATACAACAGACATGCGTTTGTAAAAAAAAAAAAAATAAGAAAAGAAATAAAGAGCAGAGAATGGAGTATGAAGCGACGCAGGCGATTCAGTCGGAGCTGAGCCAGCTTTACAACGATACAAAAAAGTCTACCGAGTTTGTCAAGGAACCAGTGCAGCATGCCGTGGACCCGGAAATGAAGGCGCTGCACCGCAAACTGCGCATCCAGAAGGACCGGCTGGTGAGCTGGGGCATTGAATGGTCGGATGCCGCGGCCAACACGGCCACAGAAGTGAGGATCGACGACGCCCTCTCGAAGGCGGGGCTTGGCGAGGTGATTAGTAGCATTATGAGCACGATCAAGGAGACGCTGGCTGAGGCCGAGCCGCTGTGGCAGAGCTCCAAGCAGACGGCCGACACGAGCACCAAAAAGGCCATTGTCTGGGATAAAACACGCTTCATCGACCTCATCCGCGACCTGACGAGCTCGATTGACACACTGTACGACCTGTCACGGTCGCGCGCAGCAACAGCGACGGCAAGAGCGCCCGCTGTGGTGACTTCCCGCGCAACGCTCAACGCGCCCAACTACATCGACTCGGGCATGCTGACAAGCATCGCAGCGGGGCAGGCCGTGCACGTCGAATCGGGAAGGAACTACCAGGTTGTTTACATGAACAGGGGTGCCTACACGGAGCTGGTGCCCCTTTCGGCGGGGCAGACCGCGTACTGCCCGCTGCTGCTGGAGTATGCGTACTACGACGCAGCGTACTTTGAGCCGGGCAGTCTGGGCGACAGCACGCGGTTCAAGAAGCTGCATGCGGGGCTGGGCCACGACCGGCGGGAGCGGCAGCGGCTGCAGCTGCACGACGCCTGGAGTGGCACGCTGCGTCTGCTGGGGTATTTCGAGGACCCGGCAAATGCCCGTCTGGGTCTTTTGTACCAGTTCCCCGTGGGCTTCATGTCGACCGTGTCGCCGGTGCATCTGGTGGACTCTCCGGCCCGTCTTCGGTCGTGCGTCTTCTCGCTGGCGGATCTTCTCGACAACCCGAGCTTTGAGCCGCGGCTGGAGGCCCGTTTCCGGCTGGCGGCGAACGTGGCGGCGTCGGTGTTCGAGATGCATGCCAAGGGCGTGACGCACGGCAATCTGGCGGCCACGTCGGTGCTGTTTGGCCGCATGCTTGATAGCGTAGGTGATTATGCGAGCAATCCGCATGGAAAGGGTAAGGCCGTTGATATTGGCCGGGTAGACCTCCGTAAGCCTGTGCTAGTGTCGCTTGACCTGTTTCCCGAGAGTCCCGGTGCCCTGCGGCGGGCTGAACTGGAGCAACGCAGCACGCGTCTGCACCAGCACTCGCTGTACTCGGCAGCCTTTGGGCCCGGGGCTCTCCTGGCCGATGCAGACCCCCGTGTGTTTGATTTGTACTCGCTGGCCATGCTGTTGCTGTCCATTGGTGCGTGGACTCGGCTGGAGAACCTGGTGCCGCACGCTGATGCCACCATGGTCCCAGAGTCTGCCCTGAAGAATCTGGCGACGCAGTGCGGCACTATGTACATGAAGGCTGTGCAGACGTGCTGGACGGCCCTGGAGGCTGTCATGGCGGCAGGTCACGATGCCGGAGAGTCCCAGCTCCAGCGGCTGCAGGTGCGGGCCATGACGTATCTGCAGGCGTGCAGTGCCCTCGATGACGTCGAAAAAGTGGACGAGCGTCTGCGGCAGGAGCTGGGCCCTGATCTCGACACGTCTGCGTATGAAGAAGCAGCACCCCCACCGCCGCCCAAGACGAGAGTGCCTCCTGAAGAAGCACCGCTGCTGCCGCCGAGACGCACTGTAGCGGTGGAGGACGGAGCACCACCACCAGTGCCGCCAAAGCCACAGCCACAGCTAGTGGGTCTAGAAAAGCCATTGCCAGAGATTGTGCTGGACATTGCGCCTGTGGGCGTAGATGAGGCTGTTAAAAGCATCCGGGTGAATAAGATTTCCCGGAAAGAAGTGCCCAAGCCGCAGATGCGTCTGTATCCGCAGGTGCCGCTGTCGCAGAGCATCCTTGACCAGTGGCACACGTCCATTATGGGCCAGGTCAACCGCGCGCTGTCTTCGTTCTACCGGCAGTACCCAGAAACCGTGGAGATTTCACTGGAATCTGTGGGCGACTCGCCCAAGACGGCGTCGCCGACTGTTGTTGTCGTGTGCACGTCTACGCGCAAGGTGCGAACGATTCTGAAGCGAAAACTCGGCCATATATTCTGTGACGAGGGCGCGTTCCGTCTGAAGGTGTGTGCTGGCTGTGTTGTTCGTTCGCACAAGACGCCGCTGGACGAGATGGCGGGCATTGTTGCCGTCAATGGCCGTTTCCAGGAGCGTCCGCAGAACGGTGCTAGCATTGGCGCGTGGGTGGGTGACCGCCATTTGCCTCCTGTGAGCTTTGGCGGCCTCGTTCTCGTGGATAACAAGCCTTTTGGCATGACCGTGCACCACATGCTTGAGGATCCCAGTACAGAGACGGATGACGTTGTGCTGTCGTCAGCACAGCCTGTGGAAAAGGAGCCGAGCGAAGAAGTGGAGGAGCTTGGCCAGGCGGTGCTTGATTGGTATGCAAGCCTGCAGTCTGCGGGGAAAGAATCTGTAGTGGTAGCCCAGCAGGACAACTACGCGTGTGCCTTTTCGGACACGAGCTCGTTGGATGGCTCGGACGGGGACTTTGTCGACGACGAGGAATTTTCCGTGGCAGAAGACGGGGATGTGCCGGGCGTGGAGCCGGGGTTGGGCGATGGGTATATTGTCACGCAGCCCGCGCTCGACGATATAGCCGACAACTTTTACCCACGGTTCGACGAAAGGGACGAGGACCACATTGATTCGTGCCGAGTGGGCGATGTTTATGCATCGAGTGGCCTACGACGGCGAACAGATGAGCATGGGCTTGTGCACGAGATTGACTGGGCGTTGTTTGAGTTCCGCAGCGAGCGCGAGCCCTGCCAGAACGGCATTCCGCATCTGACGATTTCGGAGCCTCCAAAGGAGCCGATTCTGCGGCCGACGACAGTGGCGCCGGCGAATACGCTTCCCGGGCTCGAGGTGCAGTGCATGGCACGCACATCGGGGCTGCAGACGGGCCGTATCCAGCCAGCACTCGCATCGGTAAAGATCCATGGCCGGACATCTCCATCGCACACTTTCCAGGTGGCCCAGACGCAGAGCAACAAGCGATTGCGCGGGCACGAGAGCAGCCATTGTCTTGGCATCCCTGGGGATAGTGGTGCGTGGATTATTGACCGGGAGCAGGGGCGTCTTTGCGGACATGTGCTGGCGTGGAGTGCGCGCAAGCGGGTGGCGTATTTGTGTCCGATGGAGCTGTTGCTTGTGGACATTGCGGAGACGCTCAAGGCACAGGACGTGCGGCTTCCCGGAGGAGAAGCGTTGTTTACGGAGAGTGTGAAGAAGGAGGCGCGTGAGATGGAGAATGTGATGAACAGTATGAAGACGATGACAATGGCATGATACCCTAGCATTTTTAAGATTGCTTTTATTTTTACTATTTATTCTTTCCTCAAAACCCGTATTCCTCGACGTGCAGGTGAATGCCCTGTGCGCCGGTGCCCTTGTGTACGGCACGCTCGTCGGAGAGCTGGGCCACGCAATTGCGGGCGCGCGCGACGAGCGACTTGCCGCCGCAGACGACGACAGAGGTTTCGCCGCCGGTAGCCTCGACGGCGCGGCGTATGAAGCGGCCAATGTCGGGCCGCGTGGTCAGCCATTGGATGGGCTCCACGTCGGCGTCGGGGGGTTGTTTCTCCCGGGCCATGCAGCACACCGTGGCGTCGCTTGGTGAAAAGAAGGACGTGCTCAAGGCGGCCGGTTTCTGCCTGGCCTCGTGGTCCTGCTGGGTCACGGCCACGCTGACATGGAGGACGAGGCCGGCAGCAGGGGCTTTGGCCATGAGGATGCGGAGGCGGTCCAGGTAGTAGCCGATCTGATCGTCTCGCTTGGCGCAGAGGAGAAAGTCGATGCGCTGCGTGCAGACGGGCGCGGCATGGATGACGCTCTCGAGGATGGGCAGGGTAAAGGAGGCGCCGGTCGAGGCAGAGATGAGCACAAGCGTCTCGTACATGTCGCCGCGCACAGGGACGCCATAGGGGCCCGTGACAAAGACGGTAAACGTGCAGTCCCGTTGGCGGGGGTCGCGCTGCAGGGCCGCGGCACGGGCGTGCAAGCGACGCGAGAAGCCCTGGTGGCGACGGACGACGAGCTGGATGCTGTTGCAGACACAGGTGTCGGGGAGGGTGTGGGCCGTGGCAATGGTGTAGGGATGGTGCTCGAGGGGGCCGAGGGCCGGCATCCAGAGGTAGAGGTGCTGGCCAGCACGCCACTTGAAGTGGACGTCCTTGACGGTGACAATGGTAATGTCGTCGCCAACGGCCCGGATCTGTGCTTGGTGGCCAAAGCGACGGCCGCCCTTGCAGTGGGTGCGGACGGGGCGCAGCGTGGTGTTCTGCCAGACAAGCATCAGCAGCCGCACGAGGCGGTCGAGACAGAGGGCCGCCACGGCAAACCAGACGTTGTAGCGCGCATAGCTGGGCACGTGCTGGTAGACGACCCAGAGCAGGACGACGGCCGTGGCAATGTGCTGCAGGACAAAGAGCTCGTAGAAGGCGTGGCGGATGGGGGCCAGGCCGACGAGACAGGACCACAGGAGAAGGGCCCAGGCCGCGACGCCGTAGGGGCCCATGGTCATAATGGCAAAAAAGTCCGCGGCCAGGCCGGCAAGGGCATACTCGCGGTAAAAGTGCCAGCCGTGGACCGACGCGGTGACAAGCATGGTGCGCGCAATCCAGCGGTGGGCCCAGTTGTAGCGTTCGTGCGAGACGCCCGTCAGCATGCCAATGACCGACGTCTTGCCCGCGAGCAGGTAGAGCAGGGGCAGCTGCGTGACGGTGATCCAGGCGTTGCGGAAGCCGATGCGCTCCCAGAAGTTGACGTCGTGGACAATGGCGTCGGCACACATGAAGCCGACGACCACGGCCCAGTAGACCAGCAGCAGCACGACACGGCCCAGCGGCGGCGGCGTCAGCCACTGCAGGCCGCGGAAGGGCACGTACAGCTGCGGATACGCAATCTCGCGCGCAACGGCCGTGGCCGTGGCCCAGGCCTGCAGCAGGGCGTTCTGCGGCCGCGTCGGAAAGCGCAGGGCCCGCGAGGCGCGCGTGCGCAGCCGCAGCACGGCGTCCAAGGCATGCATGGCTCGCACCAGGGCGAAAACAACAACCGTGGCGGCAATGCAGTACCAGTAGATGCGCGCAAGCCGCATGTTGGTGGGCTGGAAGGCGTCCATGCCCATGTCCATCGTCATGCCGTCCATTCCGTCTGTTGCGTCTGTTGCGTCTGCTGCGGGCTCGAGACACGGACCGCCGTTGGGCAGTGCGACAGAACTACGCCTTCGTTCTCACGTCTGGAGGGGTGTTTGTGTTGCGTGGGCAGCGTGTCTGGCAGCAGCAGTCATTCCCACATGCACGTGTTTTCTGCCGTGGTCCGAACACTCCAAGTTCCAGCGCCCGGTGCAATCACAAATGTCCGGACCGCCAACGAACGCCTCTTGCAAGTGGAAAATAACGCGGAAACCTTCTCACTGTGGGGCTGCCTTCGTCAGTGGGGCCTTGGCATGTGTGTATCTGCGTACCTCCTCGAAGTGCAGGTTCAGCCGCGACGCAAGCCCGCGAGTCGCGACTCTCGCGGCTGTGCCTGCCGCACACGGCGAGTGCTGCACGTCCAATGCTCGTGCCTCGCTCTTGGCAATCCACCAATGAACTGCCATGCAATGCGTCCTTGGCAATTTGCTCAAATCTTCGCAGTTGCCAATACTTTCTCTGGCGTCGTACCGCATCACGAGCATCGGACTTTAGGTGAGGGCATATATGTACCGTCGTTGAGTATCTCCTGAACCTGTCGTCCTTTTCATGGATCCATGACGTCGTAATGACGGGAAAAAGCAAGCAGCATCGTGAAAAAAGAAAAAAAATCATTATGAACGCAATAAATGTGCTCAGTGTAGAAATATCCGGCATGTGGCGAGCTCCGGCGGAGCCACAAACACTCGCGGTTGCTGCCGGTCAACGACGCAACGGGCCCATGCACTGTTACGCACCAACTCCTTGCTTCCATGTATGTAATACATATCGAGAAAAAAAAGAAAAAGAAAAAGAAAACCATTAAAAGTCCATTCCATCTCGCTTCTTCATTGCCAATTTTTAAAAAAAAATAATTTTGTATTCCTTTCCATTCAGCATGTATCGATCGGTCCTCCTCTTGGGCGCCGTTGCCCACGCCCACTTCACGCTCAATACGCCGCCCACGGCCGGCTTCAACGACGAAAAGGAGTCCACAGGGCCTTGTGGAGGCGCCGATCTGACGGCCGGCTCGGTCAAGGTCTCGGACTTTCACGTCGATGGCGACTTTATTGCCACCAACTTGCTCCATCCACAGGGCACGTGGCTCTACCGTGGCACCGTTGGCGACCCCACTGCGAATGACTGGGTCGAATTGGCACCCCTCATGGAGCAGACAGGCCTCGGGAAGTTCTGTGTCCCCCAAGCCAAGACCCCCTCCGATTGGGCAGGTAAGAGCGGCTACATTGGCGTAGCTGTCGATGGCCCAGACGGCATTCTGTACCAGTGTGCTGCCGTCAAGTTTGTCGCTGGTTCTGGCGATGCCTCTTCCTCGGACTGCGTGACGGGCCCCAATGTCAAGGCCAACGTCGTCGACTCCGACCCTAAACTCGCCACGCTCGTATCATCGGCCGTTTCCTTTTCCATGAGCAGCACAGCCGCGGCCACGGGCCCTACTACAGCGCCGGGCTCGTCAGGCTCATCCACAGCCCCAGGCGCGTCCACTACCTCGGCGTCAAGCTCGTCGAGCTCGCCCAATAGCAACGCCGCCGCTCCCGGCAAGCCTGGCGCGCTTGCTACTGCTGTGGGCATGGCCCTAGTAGGCACTCTTTTCTTTTTGTAAAAAATAAAACAAACTTTTATTTCCATTTTTTATATACAGCCCCATGCATTCAGCTGTCTTCGACATCGCCCTCTAGCCAAATCTCATGACCATCCCCTTCGTGTACAAACAAACTAAATATACACCCAGCCATGGCCACAATGGCGATTCCCCAAAATACAATGCCCACCATATTGTTCTGTAGCCCAACGCCGTAAAAGTAGCCACCCATTATGGGAGCAATCGTTGAAAAACACGACCCTAGACTCTGTGCCATGCCATGCACCGTCGCCAGCACCGACGGATGCGGCGTGGCATTGTTGATGATAATCACCTGCGGTGGGTAGGCAAACGTCCGTCCCATGACGAGAATCAGTAGCACCCCCGAAAGGGCCATCCAAATCAGAGCACCATCTTTGGCATGTGGCGGCGCCGACACGCTCGGCACCAAGCTCAAAAAGGGTACTAGTATGTACGTAATGGGGAAACACCATAGGAAAATGCGCCATGCCAGTGCATTGCCCAGACGGTGGGATACCGTGGGATAGAGTAGGACCTGCATCAAAATGCCAAACGTGCCCAGAATTCCCATGACCGTCCCGACACGCGCTGGCGGAAGACCAACGCCTCCGGTAAAGAAAAAGGGTAGCTTTGGCGGCAATGTGTCTTTATTGCTAGGGTCGTAGACTCGCGAGGACAAAAATGTGTACCATAAAGAATTAAATGTACCCAAATGAAAGGAAAATATACACTGTGCCACCATGGTGAGGACGAGATTCCTCGTGAAAATACGACGAAATGGAAGCCGCTGCGTAAATCGAGGCGATGGCTTCACTAGCAGCGACATGGAGCTTGGTGTGGACGTCAGGGTCGGCGGTCCACTTATCGTCTCCTCCTCATCGGACCAGAAAAAGGCCACAATTTTTTTGCCCATGGCAATCCCTAAATCGTACTCGAACCTTTTTGATTCAAGTGTCTATCCTCGTGGTTAGCTTGCCATCCACCAAAATGAAGGGCAGGTCTTGATGCTTACCTCTTCCAGAAACAACCAGGAGCCAATAATGGCACAGAGTACGAGAAACGCGCTCAGTATATTAGGCGTGGCATAGGGATATTTTTTCAAAAAATCAATGGTGCCAAATGTGTCAGGGTATGTATTGGCAAGGTCGGCCAAAAGGCCTCCGAGTAGGGGACCAATGATCGTACCGACATTAAATGACATGGGGAGCAATAAAAAGGCCTTGGGCTGGTATTTCTTTTCCTGCACAATCTCGCTGAGCATGGTCTGAATAATGCTATAATTACCATTGGTGACGCCAAGTAGCGTTCGAAAAAAGAGTGTTTGGGGAAACGACTTTGCAAACCCAAGACCCAAACTCGCAATCACTAGGTGGAAAAAAAGTTAGCCATGGAAAAATGATGAAAAGATGGTAGGACATACTTGTGCCGGTGAGGCCAATGATTAGTGCCGATTTCCTGCCAAACATGGGTGCATCGGCAAGCCGGCCCCATGCCATAGCTGTGACAAACTGGGCGGCCATAAAACACATTTGTAACAAGCCGGCTTGGCTGGCAATAGCACCGTCTGAAAGATTAGGTTGGAACGAACGCAAAAGGTAGAATATATACGATAAAAGGGACATCTGAACGATGGGCTCTACGAGACGGGCAAGGGTCAAGACGGCTAGCTGTTTCTTGTGCGGCAGATCTCTCCACCCAACACGCACTCTCTTTTTTTTACTATAAATAGAGGTAGATGCATCAGAGGATAGCAGTGGATCTGTTTCCTGAACGGGACGGGTCTCGCGGGCGTTGTCCACCTCTTGTAACGCCATGTTGATATTTTTATTATATTGTTTTGTCGTGCGGCATGCTAGCAGAAGAAATATATCTCCCTGTCTTTTTTTTCTTTCTTTCTTGGTATTTTTACTCGCTCGTTTAGCTTTTATACCTTTTATTTTATTTTGCCGTTTCTGTCCATGCTTTCGGACCTGAGACGGTGTCCCCTTCCTAACAGCTTATCCACCTTGGCAAGGCTAGCAAGCGTATAGGCCAGGCAACTGTTATCGGACATAAGCACGGAGTGGATGGAGGGTCTTACCGGGCATGCCATGGTGTTATCGTCGAATCAGCAGGCCTGGCGATGGCATGTGCAGGTCATCATGGCATCATGTGCCTTGCAAGGCGTCCCAAAAGGCAAAAAGTGCAGACAGAAAAAAATACATTCAATTCATGATAGCAACCAGACCATCTTTTTTTTATCCTAACAAACCATGTACCACAGCCACCGAGAGCACGCCGCTTATGCTCTTGACATGACGCCCCACGCACGGATGATGTTGTCGGTGTAGCCGGCAAAGAGGGTCTGACCATCAGCTGACCAGGCGAGGGAGATGCATTCAGGGTCGCGGCTCTTCTTGCCGACGTTGGTAAACTCGGGCTTGAGCTCGTCGACCTTGGTCTTCTTCTCCAGGTCAAAGATGATGATGCTGGAGGCGGTGGCCGCACACAACCAGTAGCGGTTGGGCGAGAAGACGAGGGCGTGGATCTCGTCGCCGGCGTTGAGCGAGTACAGGTGCTTGGACTCGTTGAGGTCCCACAGCATCGTGGTGCCGTCTTTGCCACCAGAGGCACACAGCGATCCGTCGGGAGAGATGGTCACCGTGTTGAGGTAGCCCGAGTGGCCGATGTGGTCCGTCTGCAACTGGCACGTGCCCAGGTCCCAAACCTACATTGTCAGCACACGCTCGCTGCCGTTCTTGCGGACGATCAGTGCAGGTGAATAGAATTGTCTCATGGCCCAAGCGGGCTCTGAAGTAGCAAATACTTGGTTGCAAAACATCACGTCGTCCGGAAAGAGAGAAGAAACGTACCTTGACCAGCTTGTCCCAGCCGGAAGACACAATCACGGGGTTCTGCGGGTTGGGCGAGAAGCGCACGCACGACACCCAGTCGGAGTGGCCCTTGTCCGTGATCGTGTACTTGCAGTCGCCCAGCGTGTTCCAGAGCTTCACTGTCTTGTCACGCGACGCAGACACAATCTGGCGGTTGTCGGCCGAGAACGACACGGACAGGATGTCGTTGGTGTGGCCAACGAAGCGGCGCGTGGTCTTGCCCGTGGCAAGCTCCCACAGACGCAGCTGCTTGTCCCACGAGGCCGAGAGGGCGTACGCTCCGTCAGAGGAGATCACCTGCCAGATTAGCATGCGCAGAAAAGAAGAACGCCGCCACATACACAGTCGGACACAATGTGGGAGTGGCCCGTCAGGGACCGCTTGGGGTAGCCGTACTGGACCTCATCGCGCACAAGGTCCCACACAATCAGCGTCTTGTCGCGGGATGCAGACAGGAGCATGTTGGGGCTGCAAGTCAGTATATATACTTTTTTTTTCTTTCTTCCTTTTGCTCCCAGCCATTCACAATAAAATTTGCAGGCCCACTCGCAAGACATACTTCTCCATGGATGTGGCCAAGCTGGTGACCCAGCCTTTCTAAACGCCCGTTAGCAATGTGTCCCCATTGTAGCCCCCATTCTTCATTTTTTTTGTTCAATCCCATCATCAATGCTGCCTCTTTTCGTTCTTGTCTCGCCATGGCACTGTCCCTCCCCCATGCCAAAAAGTCCCCACCCTTCGCACATCTGCCCATATCGTCTGGTTTGTCCATCTCATTGCCGCTTTTTGCCTCGCCCCTCGGTTACGCATAGATTTCGAAGAGACAGCATTGACGTCTTGCGAAAATATGAAAAAAAATGAATGCAAGGGTAAGAAAACAAGACGTACGTGGCCCTCGAGGGTGCCCTTGAGGATAAGCTGCTCGGACATCGTGATGGCTTGATTGGTAGTGACGACGGTGTCTGGTAAGAGTGTGTCAAAAAAGGGTTCCCTTGGAGTGTAATCGCAGCCAAAATTGGGGCGGAAAAAATTATACGCAAAAAGGGCAGAAGGGAAAAAAGTTTCAGAGAATGCGAGCTTTAGGGCGGGCCCCCTCTCCACAAAAAATCTCTTTGCCGTCTGCTTTTGCGGTTTTGTGCCTTTTTTTTTTGAATTTTTTACAGAAATTGTGGGGGCGCTTTAGGGCCCAGAAAAAAGTGACGAATCCATTACGTTATGTCTTTTCAAGTTTACCATCGAGTGCTTCCAAGGTGCAGCAAAGGAAGGAAAAAGATGCCCTTCTCCCATGTGTAGTACAGTAGATGTAATGAAAGAATTAATGCGCTGTCTTGGTCCGTCGCACCTTGACGCGATGGAAGTGCTGCTCGGAATTCACCATCATGCTCTGGTCGGCAATTTCATCACGAAGGGACGTCTGTCCATCCTTTTGCCCAGCATCAATCAGCTCCCGCATCGCATTCTCCCATAATACGTAGCGGTGCTTGTTGAGCTCGTTCTTGCACGCCGACGCCCGTACCGTCTTGAGCTTGTTCACTTTACTCGCCCTCATAAGCCCCCGTAATGCCTCTTCTGCCTGCTTCGCCTCGACAGCAGCCGCCTCCCGGATCCGCTTCGGGTCGTGTGTCCTCGGCACCGTCGCCCCTGTTCCCAAGCCCAGCGCAGCGTCCTCTGCGCTCGGCTCTTCCCCCGGTAGCTGCACCAGGCTCCCGTCTTCGAAGTGCAGTCCGCTGCCTTGTACCGTTACGCTCGCCACGTCCACGGGCGTGTTCTTGTACGTGTGGATGCTCGGAAACGATGGGAACCCTTTCGGAATGTACAGCCTTGCCTCCTTTTCTGGCTGTCCACTCAGCTCTGCGCTCAGCAGCGGCAAATCTGCGTATGAATTGTTCGGAGGACGCTGCCTATCCACGTCGGGGCCTTCGTCTGCCTCTACCGCCCTCTGCAGCTTCGCCTTGGCCACGGGCTGCCGTATATGCGGCCGCAGCGATGCCGTGCCAATGTTGAACCGGGCGAGCGTGGCCGCATAGTCTGTTGGGATCGCCGTCTCGCGCCGGGCGCTGTTGGCAAGCCTCGCAATGTCCCTCGCCATGGAATGCACGTCTACACAGTCATTACATTGTCCCCTCTCTCGTCCTGCACGCCCTGCACATACACGTCTCTGTCGTGAGCAAAAAGCTCTCCAGCGCATCGCCCGTCGCCGATGAGAAGCCCACGTGCTCTAGCGCCAGCACAATGGCCCTCCGCAGCCCCTCGCGCGCCCCGTTCTCGTCCCGTGGCATCTTCTTCGGCCGCACTCTTCGCTTCGCTTCGTCTCGCTCCGCCTCCTCTTCGCACGCCTCCCACAGCCGCTTCAGCCGGTGAGGCGTCCGCAGCTGCACCCCGACCTTCAGCGGCCCCTGCTTCGCCATGCCCTCGGCCATCTCCACGTCTTCTTTGCTGCTGGCAATGCTCGTATTCATCGTAATGTCCGAAAACTGCGTCGCCGACGCCATCGTCATCTCCATCGACTCCACAGAGCTTCCCAGACCCGTCTCTTTCATAGATACATCTGCCTTGTCCATTCTTCCGTCGCTCGACACTGTCGCCACCGTTTGTCGTTTATGCAAATGATGACAACCCACGCGACCCGCCACAATCGCGAACACGGAGTCACGTGATGCACAGTTGCCTACACCAAGAGCTGGTCAAAAAATAAGCTCTGGCTATCATTGCCAAAGAGGGCCGAAGAAGGCATTGTCGATGTCTGGCTTGGGCTCGTCGTCTTCGGTGTCCGGGACCGGGACCGGCAAAAAAAGACACAATGGAGCAACACGGGATTGAACCGCGGACCTTTAGATCTTCAGTCTAACGCTCTCCCAACTGAGCTATTACTCCATTCCTGGGTTTGAGCCTCTTGTTTTTCCTTAGATACTCTATCCATGTTCGGGGCCGTTTTTTTTGATTTGCCGGCTACTCGGCTGGGTCGGAAGCTGCACACAGGTTTTACTTGGGAATGTTTTATTTCGTGGTGGAAAGCTCAGTTTGGGGCCTTGCAGAGGGATATTTCTATCCGGTAGCCAGTCCGGCATCGTTTGAGCTTCGGTTTTGTGTAGATGTAAAATAAATCGAAGTCAAAGTCAAAGCCAGCCGGCGTCAGTTCCGGAAACAACAAGCAAAAAAACATCTCGTTCTTCTTTCCACTTCCTCTGAGACATGGAGACAATCATGTACGTCATCCAGTGAGACAAACGTTTTTTGTTCCCATTTGTCTAATTTTTATTTTCCTTTGGACTTTCTCCCAGTCTCCTCAATTTGCCGAATAGAGCTAGATGCATGCAAAAGAGGGGGAAGGCAACAAGGTAAAAAGTCAACAGTAAACTGTCTCCTCTGCCGGTTGTATTTGCATGAACGTCCGTTGTACTGCATAATGTAAATCGTCTTCTCAACAACATCTAGTACCTTCCCCCATACTACATAGCATGGTCTCTAATGCTGCCATTGTTGGCGAGCACATGGCCAGCGTGCTTCCTGTCCATGAGAAACCCTGGTACAAGGTGCCACACCTTCTCCGGCTGAACCTCATCCTCCTCGTACCACTCCTGTCCTCTGCCACGGCTGGGTATGATGGTTCCTTGATGAATGGACTTCAAGCCACCGGGTCGTGGAAGGCATTCTTCAACGACCCCCAGAAAACCCGTCTTGGCCTCGTCAATGCTGCACAATCCATTGGATCCGTGGCCATTTTGCCCTTTATATGGCCCTTGACAGATGGACTCGGCCGTCGTTGGACCCTCTTCTGCGGCATCACTACCATTATCATAGCCTCCATCCTCCAAGCCGCCTCTGTCAATTTTGCCATGTTTGTCGTCTCCCGTATTCTTGCTGGGGCTGGCAGCGTCATTGTCACCTTGCCTTCTCCTATCCTCATTTCGGAGCTCTGCTATCCCACACACCGTGGAAAATACACCTCCCTCTTCTGGACTCTTTTCTACCTCGGCTCTATCTTGGCTTCCTGGAGCACATATGGCACGCAAAAACACATGGGCAATGAAAACAACTGGGCTTGGCGGACCCCATCCGTCCTCCAGGCAGCCTACCCTATTGTCCAGCTTCTCTTTTTCTGGTGGCTCCCCGAATCGCCTCGCTGGCTCGTGGCCCAAAAACGCCACGATGAAGCCCGTACCATCTTGGCAACATATCACACTGGTGGTAACGCCGACCATGAGCTCGTTGCTTTTGAAATGAAGGAAATCCGTCGAGCCATTGAAACGGAGACACCTCTTTCGGGACGCCATGGCTGGATGGAGCTAGTGTCAACGCCAGGACATCGAAAGCGAATGCTCATTGTCATCACTCTCGGCGCCTTTGCCCAATGGGGTGGCTCAAGCGTTGTAAGCTACTTCCTCACTCTCGTTTTGAATACCGTTGGCATCACGGATCCTGATACACAAACAATGATTAATGGGTATGACATGCACGAAAGAGTTTGACTTCTAACCATGCCAGATTGCTGCAAGTTTGGAACTTTATAGCAGCAGTATCAGCTGCTTTTTTGGTAGACCGGCTGGGCCGTCGAACGCTCTTCACTTGGTCGGGCGTTGGAATGCTCGTATCCTTTACCATTTGGACAGCTTGTTCTGCTGTATTTGATAAAAACGGCGATAAAGCCCTTGGCATCGTCGTTGTGGTCTTTATATTCATCTTTGTATGTCTCTTCCGTTTTGTTTCTGCTAACAAACCTCCAGTTTTTTCATTATGATATTTGCTATACACCGCTCTTGTTTGGTTATGCTACAGAAATCTTGCCCTATTCCATCCGTGCCAAGGGCCTGGTGGTGGAATGTTTTTCCATCTATAGTTCCCTTATCGTTCTTGCCTTTTGCAACTCCATTGCACTGGATCATATTGGCTGGAAGTATTACCTCCTCTTTGTCGTGATGCTTGTGTTGATTAATATCGTCACTTGGTTCTTTTATCCAGAAACAAAGGGATACACATTGGAGGAAATTTCAAGTGTTTTTGATGATAAAAAGAGTGATACCGAAGTGTCTGTTTGGAGCGAGTCCCAATGAGCCCACTAAAGGGGCTCGTTGGGCAGTTGCTCTGGGGGATATCATCTGGATATTAGTATAAAGCTATTTTCATCATGAGCATTTTTTTTTCAAGAGCAAATATATATATTTTTCAGAATCATTACCGAAATATTGCCATTTAAAAAATAGTACCTAAAAACTAAAAAGTTACCTTCAGTATGAGATTATCAACCCTTTTATCTTTTGCATGTTTGTCTATGCCACAGGCTCTCGCTCGACCTGTCACACCAAATGGCACACTGCATCATGCGCCCGCCTTCTTTCACACCCGAGTTGATCAAATTCCCTTGGGGGCTCGACAGCTCATGGGAAGGCTGCAGGTCTACTTGACGAGAGCGAAAGAGGACCTTTACGATCCGAAAAAGCACCAGCAAAGGTTGACAAAGACACAGTTCACCACAATGAATGCTCTTGGTACGGATAGTATGGGATGGCGGTGGGTTTCGGAAGAAAAAGCCCGAGATACTGCGTACTATGCGCGAATCGAGGGAGGCTATAATGATTTGTTGGTGATTTCCATGGTGGCCATATTTTTATTGGTGATTGCCATTGTTGAAATGTGGAATGATGAAGGCAAAAGGTAGTGTTTTTTTCAGAGATGTTCATATTCTAACTTACAGCCCACCTGATGTCGCAGTCGTGGAAGAGGACTCGGATGAAAAGAGGGCGCTCTTGGCATCTCCTATACGTTCTGAGATATGGGTATGACATGTCTGTGGAGGTTGATACTTGGAACCATGTTCCCGGTTATAACTAGTAAGACTAGATCCATGAAATTAAAATCAATCAATAGATTATCAAATTGAAATGAAATATAAAATGATTCATAACGCGATGGCTTCTGTCTTATCCCATTGATGATGTACGTCATTCGCTAGACATCATTCCAATGCAAACCAGCAAATGAGAGTAGTCTGACAAAGAACTGACATCACTGTGCATATGGGGAGCAACAAAAAAAAAAGAGAGAGGCGGCCTGGTGAGCAAAACGATGGCGATGGAGAAACACGGGATTGAACCGCGGACCTTTAGATCTTCAGTCTAACGCTCTCCTAGCTGAGCTATTACCGGATTTCTCCTTCAGATGTATTGTAAAGACATGAGCGGATTCGGTGAGTCTTACCATGTGACAAAAGACATCTCACAGGGACGGGATGGGGACATCTTGGGGCGTTTCTCTACGGTTGTTTGGCGTGTTGGAAAGGCGTGCTACGATCACATGAGAGTCGTGTCGAGGGCCCTGCACCGTCCCGTGTACGGTGTTGGCATTTTCAAGGTTCACGATGGAGGCGTTTTTCGTCTTTGCCCTCTTCCGCGGCATGATATACGTCATGCTGGTGAGATCGCCTGCAGATTGTGACGGCATGAGGGGGACGATGAAGACATGTATGATGAACGCATACAGGAGCACCCATAAACGTGGAACCAAATGAAAGACATATATATAGGGCGTCTTTTGCACAATAAAAAAAGAGGGCAGAAGAAGCACAAAAAAACAGAAGAGCATACAAGTTGAAAATCCTTACCGCAGTTAGCCCCCTCTTCTAAATAGCAAAAAACGTTTCTTTTTCCGAACTACATACACGTCACTCGGTGCTGTTTATATTGACAGCATATTTCATTTATTTTGCACCAAAGATTTGCGCTGCCATCATGACAAGATCAGAGCATGGAGGCCACAAGGGCCGAGGCGATGGCCGCTCGCCACCTCGGCATGCTGAAGGAAAGATACGATCGCAACGGTCCTCGGGGCCAGGATCGGGATCAGAGACGGAGACGGACCGCCGACGAGGACAAAGCGATGCAAAGCGAGCAGAGGGATGGAAGGACAAGAGTTCCCGGGGCAAGGAGACATCCTCGGACATCCCACAGCGCAGCACGAGCCTTTCGGAGCGACCAAAGACGCCGTTTCGGTTCAAAGATGATGATGAAGAGGAGGATAGCAATACACTTTTTAATAAGCATCTTGCCTATGGCGGGCCATTATCGCCAACAGGCACAGTGGGAGGAGGAGGAGGAGGAGATGACGGGACAAAGAGACGTCGGGACAGTCACTCCAAGAGAAGCTCGGTAGATATGCACAGCACGTCGAGGGAAGGACGGGGCCGGTCGGGGTCGATGGACCAGGGGCTGCCGAAGGCTATATCTGGAGCATCGGTCGTGCTCAAGGGTCTCAATATTCTGGAGAAGATTATCTTGGCAGATGCCGGGCGAAAAAAGCCAGGCCGGGTGCGGTCGCGGTCGCCAAAAAACTACCGGGGCATTTACAAGCCGATGGAGAAGCCGGTGGTGGCGCGGTCGCTGGACAAGGACGAGTCGAGGGGGGTGAATGATGGGTCGTCTGAGGCTGGGAGCACGGCAACAGACAAGTCGAGACGACGGGCATGGTTTAGCGACCCCAAAGACGATGCGCTACAGCTGGCGACGGCATTGACGGATAACCAGGGCCTGCATGTGGAGGCGTTGGTCAAGATTTTGCCGAGCCTGGCCGACGAGCAGATGGCGAAGCTCCGGGCAGAGTACCGTTGGATTGTGCGGACAGGTCCAGAGAAGCAAGGTGTGAATCTGTCCAAGCACATACGGGTGCGGATCAACGACGTGGACCCAGCGCTGGCTGTGGCGTGCTATACCACGTCTTTGGGACGATGGTCGAGCGAGGCATTCTGGGCAAATGTGCATTGTCACGATGAGTCGATTCGGCATGAGTTATTGATTGAAGCGTTGATGGGGAGGACGGACGAGGAGATGGTGTTGATCCGGGACGGGTTCCGTGACCGGGAATTTACGAGCCTGGAGGCGTGCCTGGACCTGTTGGAGACGGGCACGTTCAAGGACGTGGTCATGACGGTGCTACGAGGCGGGAGGATGAAGGAAAGGGAGAGCGCAAGCGAGCGGCAGGTGGCAAGTGACGCACAGGAGCTGCGGAGGGCACTGGCGTCGACGCATCCGGAACGAAAGGTGTGCCAGCTGGTGGTGGGATGGAACGATGGACACATACGACGAGTATTGGACGCATACGAGGCGCAATATGGAGAGGGATTTGCCACGGCAGCAGCACGAAAGTGCCGGAGCCTGGTGGGGGATGTGGTGATGCATATCGTCAATGGCATCAACAACCGGGCCTCGCGGGACGCAATGCTGGTGCACCATGCCCTTTTCCGGGCGCGGACAGACGAGTACGAGAGGGTTCTTCTGATCTCACGGCTCGTGCGGATGCACTGGGACGTGCAGCACTTGAGAGCGGTGCGACAGGCGTACTTGGAGAATTACGGACAGAGATTATATGAGGCGGTGCAGACACAGGTGGGGATGACGGACTGGGGGCAGTTTTGCCAGGGCTTGTGCATCCTCAGGACGCCGTACACAGTGCGGCAGGTGTCGCGGTAGAATAAATTCATTGATTCCATCTATTGCACGTATAATGACTACAGCTATGAATTCACGGCTACGCGTCGTCGTCGCGTGGCGGTGGTGGCCCACAGGGCTGGACCATGTTCTAGGGCGTTAGTGGTTCCGTAACGGGGAGGCACGCAGCGTACCTTGAGGAGACGAAGACGGGTCTTCGAGGAAGGCTCGCCGTGGGCAAGAGCGAGGTACGACAGCAGAGGGGCGTGGCCAGTGATGCTGGCGTAGGAATCACGCATAATGTTGGACTTCCATTCCCAGCTGGACGTGTCGGAGTGGCCGGTGCCTATAAACTTTTGCTGCAGACGCTCAATCTCCTGCTGCGTACGGAGCTTATCGGCCTTTTGTTAGCCGGGTACTCTGCCCGAGACGACGCACCATGATAATTCTGCCGAGGAAAGAGCGCTTTGCAGGACGTTCGCAAGAAGGGTACTTGGGGTACCTACAGAGAGTCCTATTCTCCAGCAACTGTGCAAATAGGCAGCCAAGGCCATGGGAGAAACAAAGCAATTGGCAGCGCTCTGGAAGACGGATGAGGCGCTCGGGGGTGTTTTGGAGGCGTCTGCGCGCCGTATAGAGGCCGAGTGCTGTGCGCACCGCGATGCAGAGGACGAGGACATGCCGGATGTCGATGTGACGCGAGAAACGACGCTTTGCGAGGCGTGTTACGGGGTGTATTTGACGAGCATTGTCGATGCGTACACGGCCGGGGCGGGGCAGCAGTGGTATGGACAGGAGACGACGTTTCTGGGAGAGCTGGAGGAGCAGGTGGAGCGGGTGCGGCAAAAATCACAGACGCTGGAGGATGTTGAGACGTGGATTTCCACGCAAAAGACGCAGTGGACGCAGCGGCTTGTGGCTGGCAGAGAGGGCAAGACTGGAGAGAAGGATCTAGACAGTCTGGCGCGGCAAATGCTTGCAGATGGACACGAAGAAGCGGCTGTGAAGATCCTCGTAGAGGTTTCTGATTTGGCCGAGATACAGGCTCTTTGCGAGGAAAAGGCAGGCGTCGGGGCCATTCTACGGACGGCCGAAGGCCTCCTGGCTGCTGGCGATGCGGCCGAGGACGAAGAAAGACATGCCAATATACAAAAACACCAGCGTCGGCTCGCGGAGCTGCGAAGGGCCAAAGCCGGCCACGAGGCCCAGAAACTGAAGAAGAGACGGCCCGCGCAGACGCCGGGGTTCCTGCAGGGCGCGGTGGCGTGCCGACGGTGTGGGACGGAGACAAGGACGCAGGACAGCCCGTTCTGCATGGTGTGTTTCCTCGAGTTTGACTATTGTCTGCGGGAGAACCAGACTGTGTACTGCTCGGAGGCGTGTGTGCAGCAGGACAGCAGCCGGCACTTTGCGACGCAGCACCGGTGTGCGGCGGAGGAGCGGTGCATCCGGCTGAAGCCAGACACAGCCTTTGCCAGACAGGACCCCCGGCACTGCTTCTGCCGCGAGTGCGTGCTGGCTTTTGGCATGCCCACGCTGTACTGCAGCGACCGGTGTGCTGGCCGGGACTTCCAGCGGCACCGGGAGAAGACACACCTGCCGAACCGCACGCTGCGGGGCCACCAGCGCGACGACCGCAGCGAGCTGTCGTACAGCAGCTTTGCCAAAGTGGACTACACGGCGGCCGACATTAACAAGCACCTGCTGACGCTGAGCGAGGCCTTTGCCGCGTGCCAAAAGAAGCACCCGGACTGGGTCCTGCGCGAGGGCGCCTCCAGGTAACCATCTCTACCTCCCATCCTATCTACCTCATTGCATTCTACTCCATTCTTGCTGCTACGTCTCTGTCTTGTTGTCCTCGCCGTTCTGCTCGTTCGGGCTCTGTCCGCCTCGCTGCAGGCTCGCCCGCAGTCGCTCCGTCAGGCCCTCGTCCGCATCCTCCCCGTAAATGTGCCGCACCACAGCCTCCACCTCGGCCGGCCCAATCTCCAGTCGGCCACGGGGCCCGACGTGCCATGTCACTCGACTGCCGCCGCCCACACGGCCATCAACCTCTTCCACTACCCTCACGACGTACCCCTGGCGCACCAAGTATTGCATCGTGCCGCCCGTCACCGACGCCTCGTCGTTCTGTGCCGTGCCCGTGTTGGCAGACGTCCCCACGTCGTCGTCGTCGATATGGTCGCCCATGCTGGGCACCAATGGCTGCAAGAAGTTGTGGTTCAGCTGCACCGGCCGTCCCGTCACCATTCCCAGGTACTTTTCCAGGTCTGCCTGCGCCATCTCGCCGCCGCCAAGACTAATCAGCGCCACCACCAGCGTGCAAAACCCTGCGTAGGCAGCATCCAGGGCCGGCGGTACGGGCATTCTGCCGTCAAACGGCAGCGCTGTGAAGACAGCCTCGCGGTACGCCGGCGGCAGCGTCGACAGCAGCACAAACCGGTCGCTCCGCGTCGCCGCAGCCGTCAGTGTCGTCGGTGTCGCCGTTTTGGCTCCGGGTCGAGCCGCATGTGCCCGCGTCTGCACGGCCTTGCGCCTCTCACGCACGCTCATGGTGGCCTCGTCGCGGGCTGGCCACCCGACAAGCTGCATGCCAAAAATGGACTCCAGCTGCGTCTGCGCAAGAGGGAAAACGCGCCGGAAAAGGGCCCCCTGGCCGCCGAAAACCTGGTCTTTGAGCGCCGTGCGACGCACTGGCTGTCGCCGCGGCTCGCACGCAAGGGCGTAGCGCACCAGCCGCTTCGACATGGTCTCTGCCTGGTACGCCTGGCGCTCGGCCTGCGTGTAGCCCTCTTCGGCATCGCCTCCGGTGCCGGAGGCGTCCGTAGCCGCGGCCCGCGCTGCTCTGCCGCGCTTGCGCGATATCCGCGGCGCTTTGGCCGGTCTCTGGGACGCCTCGTCGTCGTCGGGCCGTCGTCGGACGCGTTGCGACAGCGCTGGCATGTTTTCTGTTCGGGTGTGGCTAGAGCGTCCCCGGTTGTGTTTTATTGTGGGGCCACCGGAACGTGTCCTGTGGCGCATGCACCATGGACCAAGAGGCCCCGAGAAAACGGCTGCGCACGGACCAAGACGGCGTCTACGCATCCCATCACGCGCCCCTGCCGACGCTGCGCTATCTCGGCGCGTTTGGGGCGGCCGGATGGGCTACGCGCAGCGGAAAACACGTTTTGCAGCACGGCGATGCCGTCCGAATTGAACGGCAGCCGGTGGGGCCTGTAGCCAATAGGATCAGTAAAAGGGCTGCTTTGGCGGCTGCTCGGCGCGTCGATGTCATTGTGCGCTTCGTCAGTCCCCAGGGCATCGAAGTAGGCCGTCTGGAGCGAGAGACGGCCAGCTGGGTCGCGACGCTGATGGACCAGGCCATGTGCGTCTTTGAGGGCGTCTGTGTGTACGCACCCGACTGTCTGGCCATCAACGACACCGTCTTCCTGCAGCTCAAGTGCTTCCTGCGACGCTCAGCCTTTGACCAGCCCCATCGTTCTCTCCATACGCAAGACGATGCACTGTCCCCTGAACAGGCCGAGTCGAGCGAGGAGCGTGCCCTGAGGATGCGCCAGGTGGCCCTCGTGCGTCTCCTCCAAGAGGTGGCCATTTTCCCGACGCGTGGCGGTGAAACAGCAGCCCGCAGAGGCCGTGACGGACTCCTCCAAACGGCCAACCTCGACGAGGCTAGCAACGCGGCAGACGCAAGGCCCAAGGACCCCTCGGCCAGCCAGGAGAACCCAGACGGCGAAGACGGCGAGGAGCTGCAGCAGAACCAGCTGGATGCTCTGTACGAAAAGGCCCAGTCCTTTGACTTTGACACGCCCCTGGCAGAGCCACCAGCCACGTTTGCCCTGGCCCTCCGTCCGTACCAGAAACAGTCTCTTCACTGGATGCTAGCCAAGGAAAAAGACGTCGGCGTCCGCCAGGGCTCCATGCACCCTCTCTGGGAAGAATATGCATGGCCCATCGTCGATGCTGACAGCAACGTCCTTCCTTCGGTCCCTGGCGAAGACCACTTTTACGTCAACCCCTACTCTGGTGCTCTCTCGCTGCGCTTTCCTGCACAGGAGCAGCACTGTCTCGGCGGCATCCTCGCCGACGAGATGGGCCTCGGAAAGACTATTCAAATGCTTAGTCTCATCCATGCCCATACCTCTCTCGAGGCCCTACAGCACCGCCAAGGGGCCTTCCCACTAGCCCCTGTTAGCGATGGCTTTCCCAGACGGGCCCCCTGCACAACGCTCGTCGTGGCCCCCATGTCTCTACTGGCCCAGTGGCAAAGCGAGGCTGATAATGCCTCGGTCGAGGGTTCCCTACGCTCCATTGTCTACTATGGCAGCGAGAAACGGGCCAACATGGCAGCCATCTGCTCCGGCCCAGACGCTCCAGACCTCATCATCACAAGCTACGGTGTTGTCCTCTCCGAGTATGCACAAACTGTCCAAATGAACCGTAATTTCGGCCTCTTTTCCCTCCACTTTTTCCGTGTCATCCTCGACGAGGCCCATACCATCAAGAACCGCAACGCCAAGACGGCCAAGGCCTGCTGTGGCCTCGCTGCTGACCATCGCTGGGCCTTGACGGGGACCCCCGTCGTCAACCGTCTCGAGGACCTCTTTAGCCTCGTCCGTTTTCTCCGCGTCGAGCCCTGGAACAACTTTTCCTTTTGGCGCACCTTTATCACCGTCCCCTTTGAGTCGAAAGACTTTATGCGTGCCCTTGACGTCGTCCAGACCGTCCTCGAGCCCCTCGTTATGCGCCGGACAAAGGACATGAAGACCCCCGATGGCACCCCCCTCATTGTCTTGCCTTCAAAGCAGCTTCACATTGTCCCCGTCGAGCTGACCAAAGAGGAACGGTCCATCTACGACCACATCTACCTCCGGCTCAAACGCTCCTTTTCTGCCAACATGGACGCCGGCACCGTCCTCAAGTCGTACACAAGCATCTTTGCCCAGGTTCTGCGTCTGCGCCAAGTCTGCTGCCACCCCATCCTCGTCCGCAAGCAAGACACCACTTCTTCTGATGACGCACTCCCCATGGAGAAAGAAAAAGCAGAGCCATCCGGCCTTGCAGACGACGTGGACCTGCAGGACCTCCTCGATCGCTTCGCTGCCACCACGGGCGACCCCAAAGATGCCAATTTCTTTGGCGCCCACGTGCTCGAACAGATCCGCGCTGACAGCACCGGCGAGTGTCTCATCTGCGCCGAAGAGTTTGCTGGGAACCAAACCATGACGAGCTGCTGGCACTCGGCCTGCCACGACTGTCTCTTGGCCCTCATTGACCACGAGGCACGCCATAGTCGTACAGCCAGGTGTCCCCAGTGCCGTATGCCTATATCACGGCGTGAGCTCTTCCAGGTCGTCCGCCATGACGACGACCCTCTGCAGCCCCAGCGTATTTCGCTGCAGCGCGTCGACGTGGTGGAGTCGTCGGCAAAGGTCGTGAAGCTGATGGAGCTTCTTCGTCAGCTCCGCCGCGAGCGTCCCACCATCAAATCTGTCGTCTTTAGCCAATTCACCTCGTTCCTGTCGCTCATTGAGCCGGCCCTGGCGCGGCACAATATCCGTTTTCTGCGTCTCGACGGCTCCATGCCTCAAAAGGCGCGTGCCGCCGTCCTCGACGAGTTTGCTGCCGCCGGGTCCTTTACCGTGCTCTTATTGAGTCTCAAGGCGGGCGGCGTTGGCCTCAACCTGACCATGGCCAAACGTGTCTTTATGATGGATCCATGGTGGAGCTTCTCCGTCGAGGCCCAGGCTATTGACCGGATCCATCGAATGGGTCAGGATGAGAGCGTCGAGGTCTACCGCTTCATTGTCCAGTCGAGCGTCGAGGAGAAGATGCTTAAAATTCAGGACCGAAAAAAATTCATGTATGTCCATTCGCTACCTTATTTTATACTAACATGTAGTGCTACGTCTTTAGGTATGATGACGGATGAGGAAAAAAAGTTACAGCGTATAGAGGATATCAAGGAGTTGTTGAGTTGATTTTCTTATTTTTTTTGTTGTCTTTCTTGGTTGCAACGTCTATAGATTTTTTGAAAAAAAGTTGTTCTGTTTAAATGTTTACTATTTCCATTGGTCCTGATGCCAAACCATAGCTAAAGAGCAGGCTTCTCCTAGAGTAAGTTGCATCATCCAAGGACGTTCTAGGCCGGTAAAGAGGCTTATTATAGTTGCGTGAGTCCATGTCGAGCCGCATGATCATTGAAAAACATCGCTTTGGAAACACCTCTTCTGTATATCGTAGCTTTCTTCCTTCCCCTATGGAAGGACAGGACGCATGACTCTTCAGGATGGCCTCCCCGGCTTCTTCAAGCGCTCCTTTCAGCACATGCTTTTTGAAGACATCGCTTGCGTCTTTCCAATACTCGAAATTGTCCGAATCCTTCATCTTCATATAAAAATCCACCAGCAAGGCCTGCTCTTTCGTGTAGATTTTTTTGTTACGGCGGGTAAACGTTTTCCGAAGGGCACAGCACACTCCGGCATGGGCCAACTTCTGGCAGTGTTGTATGACAATACGTAGGCTTTCATCTGAGGTACGTTTCTGAAAGTGCTGTAATGCCACGTCTTCTATCTTCCTTGAACCACCTGTTCCTGGCACATTGAGGTGCTCGAGATTTGGGCATGCCATCAGCACCTCCTCTATGCAAGACAAGGTTAATGAGGGAAATATCCACGAGGCATTGTTTTTGAAAATCAGTCATGCTCTTGGAGATACTCGCAATGGCAGCATTATCAATATTGCTATTCCCGAGACGCAGCGTCGTAAGTCTCGGCATAGTGGGTAAAACGAGAGAAAGAGACGAGTCACTAATTCCGTAGCTGTTGAATACCTGCAAGGACTCGAGGAAAGGCATGTTGTCTTCGAGGTGCATGATCCCTTCATCGCTTATATGGCTACTACTAATGGAAAAGTGATGAAGACCCTGGTATTTCGAGGCACCCTCCCTTGAAAAATAATCGGCAGCACATTTCAAAAAATCATCGGTAATAAAATATGGGCTTCCAAGGTCAAGGTACCTAAGATTCTTGAAACTGAGTGTATATTCTTCTTCAAGGTACTCAGATCCCATCGTGGATTCCTTTATATTCTTGCATATAGCAGCCACCTTGGACAGATCTGGGGAGACTTCATGCCTCATTTCAAAAACATCAAGTGTCTCCAAATGGTTACAGTGGCAGACAATGGCAGTGGCTATTCCCTTATTTACGTCATATTCATCATAGGGAAGGCACAAGCGTCGAATGTTTGGCATGCATGCGGTAATTTCCTTTATTTTGGCTAATGGAATACCTGTATTTTTCAGGTCAAGCTCTAGTACTTGATACAGGCAGAAAGGGCGGTTTTAAGCTGCTCTATATGGTTCCTGAAAGATACGTCTTTTAGTTTTACATAGAGTAGTGAGGTGTCTGATTATTCAATAGCATCAATAATCGGCTGAGGACTCAAATATTCTGGAAGGTCCTCTCTCTCAACATAGAAACGTGTCAAGTTATAAAATCCATCCACAATACTGCGGCTTCTTTTGCACGACTTTCCGCAGCTTTCGAGATCATCAACAGATGTTGATTCCCATAGGAACATGTACCATATTTCATTCGGGAAATCGCTCAACTTTTTTTTTCAGTTTTTTTTTTACCCATGGTGAATTGCATGATTGAAAGTAGAAAGCCTCTTTTTTACAAAATCTATACCTTAATGGCAGAACCATAATGGTGAGATACACGGCGTCAACATAGGATATAATGAAGGCATTCTCATACACAATACTCATGGCTTCCCCCCCCTCTACATGCTGATTTGATTATAAATGAAACGTAATATAATCAGCGTATGGAATGCTCAGTGGCAAAACCCATCGATCTTTCTCGAGGAAATCTAGAATTTATTTTAACTTGATAACATTATTCCTGCCCTTTCAGTGATATAACTCAAACACATTCGGCCCCGATGCTAAACTATAGCTAAAAACATATTTCGCGTAGGAGAAAGGAGGAGATGTGGTAAATACAATAGGTCGGTAGAGCAGTTTGTTAAATGCCCGCGTGTCCGTATCAAGGCTAATATGAAACAAGGCCTTGCTATACAAATGGGAAGCCAGCGAGCACCTTGGGGGTGTTTCACGTATCATGGAGGCATAGCATGCGCAATGCTTCTTTAAACCGTTTTCAGCTTTTTCAATGTTACCAGCCAATATATCTTTGGTGAAATTTTTACATTCTCTCCTCCAAATTTCATGATATTTATTATTTTTGGAATCGACCTGAAAATCCGTTAGCAAAACTTTTTCTACCTTGGTAATTTTGCCATTTTGTCGAGTGAAGGTTATTCGAATGAAGCGACATATTCTGGCATTGGCTAGTTTTTCACAACGATGAATTACTACATTTAAATCTGACTTTGATGTACGTTCATGGAAAATCTGTTCTGCAATACGTTCCACATCTTTAGCACCAGTGTTTACCACGTTGAGGTGCTCAAGATTTGGGCACGCCTTAAGCACTGCTTCTATTCCAGAATTACCCACACTGTGTAGGACGGCTAAAGATATATCGACAAGGTTTTTTTTTTGAGAGGTGTTCATAGTTTTCAAAATCTTCTCAATGGATGAGCTATCAAAAGTACCATTGCATTGCGTAAGGCGAAGCGTAGTAAGAAGTGGCATGGTTGGAAGAACAGAGCAAAGTGATGAGCTGTTGATGTTCATGCAATCGTGAATCTGTAACGACTCGAGGAGCGGCATGTTATTTTTGAGAAGTAAAAAGTCTCTATCTTTCACAAAACTAGTATTACCAATGGAAAAGTGACGGAGATTTAACTTATTTAACATAGTTCTTGAGCCATTTTTTTTCTGGTCAACACAAATATCTTCGAAGAGATACCGTATGAACTTGCTGCCTATATGACGTGTTTGTACAAGATCAAGACTTCTCAGATAATTGAATTTACGTATGGCAATGGCCTGGTTTTTATATCTGGCTTCTTCAAGATAAGAAGACCCTAATGTGATCTCTGTTAGATGCTTGCAAGCGTCGGAAATTTTGGAAAGATCTGGAAAAGGCCCATGCTGTATTTGAGAGAGATCAAGTGTTTCTAAAATTTTGCACTGACAGACAATCGTAGTTGCTGTATCATGGTATTTGTCGTCTATATCACTTGGAAGACGCAAGTGCCGAATATGACGCATGTTCTGGATGATTTCATTCACAGTGGATAATGGAATGCGCGTATTTGCTAGGTAAAGATCTTGAACATTTTTGGAGTAATAAAGAGCTCTCCGAAGGTCCTCTTTACACGATTGGAATGATACACCTTCAAGCTTTACATATAACAAAGAAGTGCTAGAGTTTACGATTTTGGCAAGAACATTATCAAGATCAGCTAGCTCAGGGTAGTCACCCTTCTCAATATAAACCGATGATGAGTCAAAAAACCCATGTACCATGCTACGACCTAACGAGGATGCTTTTCCAAAACTAATAACACTACCGCCGTCTGACTCACGAAGGATATTCCACACCAACTCAGTAGGTAGGTCGCTAAAAGTTTTCTTTGTTACGTTTTCATTCATTGCTAGAAGGTAATTTTATAGATTGGAAACATACACATTGTAGCGACTAGAACGCCTTTTATGGAAATTCCTCGTACAATAGGGTGGCAAAGGGGCATAACCTTCTATGGTGAGATATAGAATGCCTAAAGCCTTACCGGGAATATTTTCAAGTGTTGCTAAAGAGGAGAGACCTATAGTGACACTTAAGATAAGCTAAGCCTTAGAGAAAAGATGTTTCGAGACGAAGAGCCTGGATCTCCTCGTCCGTCTTGGTCCTCAACAATCTGACATTCTTGTCGCCCATTTGTCCGATCAGACGGAGGCAATAGTCGATGTAGGACGACTTCCACTTTGAGTGGCCCCCTTTCACAGCCGTGCGCAATTTCGACACCTGCAAGGCCCTGATACGCATGTCCTGGGCATTGTACACGCTGCAGATCCCCCACAATGCAAAATGGACGCCCTGGTAAACAATCTCATCACAAGCACAGAGATGCATAATTGAGTTTCGCAACTCGTCGCTGTTTTTACCCGTTTCATCGAAGTTGATCCTTTCAAGCTCGTTGTTGAAGTTACTTGGTCGAGTCTTTTTGCCAACAGCGGCAAATCTGATTTCCCCACTCATGAAATGGATCCGAGACGCACTTATTTTCAGGTCTATATTGGAGCGCTTTGGCCTTGAAAAGAGAGCCTGATAGGGTGTTTCTGCATCCAAAAACTCCTTGATTGCAGGCGTGCAGCTTTGAAAGTGAAGCTTTATGCTAGCATAGGTATCTAACATGTTTTGCTTTGATCAAGACTTTCGAGATGTTTCATTTTGCGCATGGCAGTGGCCTATTTTTTATATTCTACCTCTTAAGATAAGACAATTCTAGTATAATCTCCTCTAGATGTGTGTATGCACTGGCAATTCTGCGCCGTGTCTTTTACACCTTGTATTTTTCTACGGATGCCGTGCTTTTACGTAGACCCACCGTTTGCGCTGCCCTTTGGTGGTCGGATTCTATGGCCCGGGCCAACCTCTTGTTGCCTTTTGATGTTCGCTATGCTAGCCAGTACTTTGTTTTTGGCTTGGGCAGATGGTTCTGGATAATGGGCTAGATTAGGGCGGGTCAAAAGGAGGGAAAAACAAAATAAATAAATAAATGCACTGGCAATCTTGGGAAGATTTGGAAAAGGACCCCTTTGGATCCCAGAAAGATCAAGTGTTTTCTTCGTCCTGCGAGGGCGCTAACAGCGCTAAGAGCGCCAAATCCCACCTGAAGCGCGGGAATGCAACTGTTGCTGTGGCATTGAGCTTGTGCGAGACAAACACGCGCCATAAGAGCTGGACGAGCCCGTCTCCATTGCGTGTGCATACAAGACGGATGGCATTCTTCTGAGGCGTCTGTCTGTCTCTTGCCACCCTTTACCACGCCCGAGCTCGCCATGGAAGCCCTCCTGTCCCTTGCCTTTGACAATCTATCGTCCTACGACGGCGTCAAGATCCGCCGGGGTTTGAAGCAGGTCGAGGGTCTCCTCGCGCCCATTTGTCTCTCCGGCAAAGTTTCGCGCAAGCGGCCCGACGAGACGCCCTCGCGGCTGTCGCCACGGACGCTGGGAGAACTCACAGACGACGCTGCGTACTATGAGTTTTTTAAGCTCCAAGAAGGCTTTGAGTGGAACGTGGCCCACAGACTGCTCGACACGCTGGACCGGCTGCTGTCGCGCGGTAGCGACGGCCACAACGACCTCCTCATCCTCAACACGCTCGACCTGACACAGGGCATTCTGCTGCTGCATCCCCCAAGCAAAACGCTTTTCTCGCGCGAAAAGTACATGAATGTGCGTTGCTTTCCTCTTTCGTTGTGCGCTCGACTGACCAACAGCTGCTCCTGGACCTACTGGAGCCCGTCAACTGTCCTGCCATTCAATCAGCAACGCTGCTGACGCTGGTCGTGGCGCTCTTGGGCACGCCTCTCAATACGCGTGCCTTTGAGGCCCTCGATGGCCTCTTGACGGTCACGTCCATCTTCAAATCGCGATCGACGTCGCGGGAAGTGAAACTGAAGCTCGTCGAGTTTTTGTACTTTTACCTAATGCCAGAAACACCTCTCCTCGAGTCGCAAACACCACAGAGGACCCCTAGTAAGTCGCCTGGTGTGTTTGGACGGAAACGGCATGAGAGCGATGAGGAGACGCGCACTACTGAGGAGAAACAGGCGATGCTTGGCCGGTATTTGAATAATGTAGATGATTTAGTGAGGGATTTGTCCTCGAATGCGCCCTTTGGGGGCGTTGTATGTTAGTTGTATATAAGATGGGGCACATGTACGATGGGAGTAATAAATTTCACATTTTGAAGAAGAAAAAGTAAAAAAGAAGGGGGAAAGAAAAGACTATTGGGCTGGCCTCTTCCGTTTCCCATCGACGGGACCTATAGTAGGCGACTCTTGCAATATGCCATAGTCGTTTCGTTTTGCCGCCGAAGCCTCTAGGTCGGATGCCAGCTCAGACGCTGCCACTTCAGACGCCTGCAGCTCGTAGTGTGTGCTGCTGTTGATGGGTGTTTCATTATAGACGCCCATTTCCATGGTGGCAAGATTCAAATCCAGCTCCGTCGACTGCTGGGCCGTGGACTGCTGCGTGAGGGAGGCCCTATGGGGATTCAAAGGCCGGGCTGGGGGCTCTGCCTTTCCAAACAAGTGCGTTGTGCGGTGCACAGATGGGCCGGGTCCGTCAAACGCATCCTCTGGCTCTTCTTCCTTGATGGGCTCCACGTTTTTATTAGCCCGTCTTCGCCGGATCAGCCACACCAGTGCCGCAACCAAGGCAGCGCCGCAAATGACGCCCACGGCCGCAATGCCGCCCCTTGCGGCATCCGACAGGCCATGCGAGGTGGATGGGGCCTTGGTTGGGGTGGGCGAATGAGACGGCGTGGTGGTGGCGGATGTAGAGGGGGACGATGACGTGGGAGAGCTGGTCCATATGCAGCCGTTGTTGGTGGTGCAAATTTGGCCAAAGAGACAGCAGCCGCTGCCAAAGCTGGAAGCGCACTGGAACTGGCTGGTGCCGGAGCATGTGCGGTGGCAGCACGCCTTGTAGGACGATGTGGAGAAAAAGGTGGACATGAACGTCGTCGTGAGCTGCACCACCTTTGTCACCGAGGCATTTTCCTCCGTGGTGGAAGACGACAGCGGGAGGGTGACGGGCGTGGACTTTGTGACAATGGTGGATGTGTTGCATTCATACTCGGTTTCATTGCACGGTGATTTGCATGTCGAGCCAATCTGGCAGCAGCCTGCCTCAAAGGTGGATGGATCGACAATGCAATAGCGGTCATTCGCGCAGCAAACCGTAGAATTAATATCGAGACAGGAATGCGATCCTGGACCACATTCAACATTATTCGCCCGGGCAATGGGCGCCACCAGTTCCCTCACGCCAAGTCCCGACACGTCTAGAAAGACGGCATCGTCGTCGCTGCGGCCCAAGGCCCTCGGAACGCCCAGAACCAAGGGCAGCGACAGCAAAGCCACGACAGCATGCATTTTCATCATGAAGACGGTAGGATAAAAAAAGGAGGGAGTGAGAGATTCTTTTTTTTTTACTTTTTAGGGTATTACTAGTATGATCCTACGAGTGTTGCATTTTTCCATCATGAGGTTCAAAAGACGTCCTCATTTCTTATTTCCTATTGCGGGTTGTAAGGATGTCGAAGAAAAAGAAAAAAAGAAAGAAAGAAAGAAAGAAAGAAAAGAATGCGCATGAAAAAAGGCTCCGCAAGGGATCTCTTAACTTTTTTTTTTCAAAAAAATCACAGTTGATTAGGAAGTGTTGGCTTGAGAACCCCTCCTGGATATAAATATAATTGCCAACTTTATTTCCTCTAGCACGCTTCACTAGTGCCATCCATAGAAAGAAAAGAAGAAAAAAAAAAAAAAATGAAGAGAGATAAAACTAGACGCCACGGACCTTTTTAAAGTTAGCAACTTCTTCTCCCAACGTCTTGCTCTGACGAGTGGCAAATTCCATCATGGCATGGACGCTTTGCAGGGCCCTTGCTCCATGCATTTTCTCGGCCGTGGCATAGACACGCTTCATATCGTCCAAAACGGCCTGGAGCTGGTTGGGAAGCCATGTGATAATGGGACTGCCACCCGTGGCCGTTGGATGCGAGGTGTGCTTGAGGATATACTCCTTGGCAAAACACCAATGACGCCACCGGAAATCACGCACTTGGTCCAGGATTTGGAGCCACAGACACACACTCTTGGCCGCCTCTTCGTCTCCAGCCTGCTCGGAGTCCGTGGTGAGAGCCACTTCCCGGAGGCCCAGCTCGGCCGAGGCGCCACGCACATAAGAGAGGAACTCGCGGTGATTGCTGGGTCGGTACTTGCGGAAGTCCTTGAGGATCTCTGTCAGGGGCGTCTCAGGCATGGGGATCTGGAGCAAATTATCCATCAACGGAATCATGGAGTCGTTGGCCCCCGACTCGCCACGAAAGTTAAGCCGGGTCTTGGTTTCTGGGTGGGATAGGTCTTCGTGGCCCTTGGCATCGACACCTTCATACTCGACCCCATGGGGGAACATGCTCTGCGAGGTGATGCCAAAAATGAATGTCCGGAAACTGACATATTTTTCTGGGCGGGATTTCCCCCACATTGTTTCCATGACGCCGTTGATATGCTCAAGAGCACTAACAATCTGTGCCAGGCCCTTGTTCAAGAGGTGGCGCGTAGATATGCCATGGTCGCCGGCCTCACTGGCAGCACGGGCAGCATCAAGGACAGCACAGGCTCCAGAGACGAGGGCCCCCGAGTTCTTGACCATATCGACATGGACCAAGACGAAGCCCGCCTCTGAAGACTTGGGGTCAAGGCCATGCTCAAAAGCACGTATGAGACGGAGATTGTCATATGCCAGCCCTGCCTTGGGGTCCTCTAGACGATAGTTGTACAGGGCATAGCTGCCAGCATACTCCATAAACGGCTGGAACCCCGTCCTGTCACGTTAGATGAAAGAAAGGAAAGTAAAAAAGACATACAGTCGAGCACAGCGGGCAATGGGGCGGGAAATACAAGCCGGGAGAACATCTCGCCCAAGACCATAGGGCTTGCCTTGGGTAAAGTTCATATGACAGGGCTCAAGCAAGAAGGCAGAGGCCAAGAAGGAATAGTCTCGGTAAAGGGCATTTAGCATAGGCTGGTCATCTCGAAAGGCATCAATCGACTCAGTCAAGTCGGGGAGGACCTTATCGACGAGAATAGCATCACCAAGCTTTCCCTGTGCCAACAACCCCGGGGTACCATCAAGCTTTTTGATAGGCATTTGCTGCAGCAAGGTCTCCAGGGCATCGAAGGCACTGTGAAGTCTTTCGATAGGCTCAGCACGAGGCAGAAATCCACGGGACTTGGAGACCATAAAGGCTGGAATAGTATGGTCATGGGGCATGGCATCCTCTAAGACAGTAAAGTCCTTGGCGACGATAGTGTCTACAATGGTAGCCGGCATGGTTTGGAAATTGAAGAAAAAAAGAAAAAAAATTCTGGTGGTTTTTTTTCTCGTCTTTATTGCCCTCTCAACCAGCGACCTTCGCGGCGTATATATGCACCGTGGCCGGAATCATTCCGGCCCCATCATTCCGGCCTCGACTCTTGAACCACAGCTTTCGACTGTACGCCAAGATACCTTTTCTTTTTTTTTCCTTTTCTCCCTTTATTTCCATGACACACAAAAACCTTTTTGCAAGTACATACGACCTTGACTATCCCATATCTTTTATTGTTGCCATCCTATATACATCTACTCTTTGATGCACAACGTCCATCTTCTTTTTTTTACTTACTATCATGTACCATGTGTGCAATGTAAAACATTCTGTTACCAAACATGAAATAATTTTTTATCGTTGATAGCAAAGCGTATCATAGAAGTATGTATTGTTAAAAGGATCATGTGCATGGTCACGCACATCGTTAAAGAGAGACATTGTTGGTGATGGAAAGACGAGAACACGGTGTTAATCATGTGCACCGCACAGTGTTCCATGTGATCGCCATCATGTGAGGTTCAGAAGCGAAAGACCAGGGGTCTTTTACCAATCATTGCCCAAAGCGGTTGCAACCGTCTTTTATGCAAGCCAATTTGTGCAAAATTGGCCACAAAAGTAAATTGTACATATGTACATACAAAAAAAAAGTAAATAAAACTACACCTGTAGAGCTACGTCTTCACGGGCAGCTCCCGTTCCCTTTCGCCATCCTTTCTGTGGATCCGTCGCCGTCACGGCCTCATCCGCCTTCCCCACTGGACCCCATCCACCACCTCCTGGTGTACATATAATAATACGGTCTCCAGCCGACATACGGGCACTATTCTTTGCACCCAAGTTAATCTGCCGTTCCTCCGTCTCGACATGCACAGACTTGTCACTATCAAGACGCTGTAGAGCACTCTCCCAGCTCGCCTTTTCCACTCGACGCACCCACAGATTTTGCCCACACTGCCCGTCCTCGCCACCCGCCATGCCATACGGATGATACACCCGGCGCTCACTTAAAATAGACACCTGCAGTGGGATGCGGAACTCAATGTCGCGAATGACGCCATCACCACCATGGTGTTGGCCATTTCCACCCGAGTCAGTTCGGAGCGAGAACTCACGTAAAAGAACGGGATACCGCCGCTCAAAAACTTCTGAGTCGGTAATCCGAGTGTTGGTCATGTGAGTATGCACGCCACTCGTGCCATGCCAAGTAGGACCAGCACCACTGCCACCGGCAATGGTTTCGTAGTAGCCAAATCCCTTGACAACTTCGCCGCCGGCTACATTGCCGCCAAACCCAAATGTTAGGTTGTTACAGTCGCCCTGGCTGGCGGCACAAGCCTCGAATGCCTTGAAAATCACATCTGTCACACGCTGGCTCGTCAATACATTCCCGCCCACAACGGCAGCGCCATCAGATGGACTGAGAAGTGACTTTGGTGGGATATGCACAGTGACTGGCCGCAAACAGCCTTGGTTCAGAGGAATGTCCTGAGATATAAGACAGCGTAGACAGTAAATAATAGCACTGTACGTCACAGCCTCTGGCGCATTGATATTGCCATACACTTCGGGGCCTGTGCCAGAGAAGTCAAAAACAGCCTCGCCCTTCTCGGCGTCAATTGTTACACGAAGCCGGATGGGACTGCCGTCGTCCATGTAGTCAACGGCAGACAGATCCCGTCCCTCGAATCTCTTGCTCACATCACGCAAAAGATTTCTCACACAGAGAGCAGCATTGTCTTGGATGGCCCGCATGTAGCGGTCCACTGTTGGCTCGCCATACTCTTCAAACAACGACTCAATGAGAGCAATACCTTTCTGGTTGGCCGACACTTGTGCCTTTAAATCGTTGATATTGTCCGCCAAGCATCTTGTGCCACTGCATCCTAGGAACTTTGCAGGCTTGTTGTAGAATAGATCCACCACAAGATCTTCGTCAAACCGGCCAGAGGATACAAGTTTGGCCGTCGTAATGGATGCCCCCTCTTGATACAGCTCCCGCGAATGGGGTGGCATACTACCCGCTGTAATCCCGCCAATATCCGCATGGTGAGCACGAGACGCGGCATAAAACAATATAGTCTCACCACGGCGGTCAAATGCTGGCATAATAAGCGTTACGTCGGGCAAATGCGTGCCACCATACGACGGATGGTTCGACATGATGACGTCGCCTGGCTTTAAACGGCCCTTCCATATTTCTGACTGGCGGCGTACGCATATGGACAAACTTCCGAGATGTACGGGGAGGTGAGGTGCATTGGCCACCAGGGCACCATCGGCATCGAAAATGGCACATGAAAAGTCAAGCCGCTCCTTTACGTTGGTGCTCACACTCGTTTTTTGCAAGGCACGGCCCATTTGCTCGGCAATCGCCATGAACCGGTGGCCAAACACGGACAAGAGAACAGGATCTGTATCGTCCTTCTTGGCCGAAGCTTTGGCAGCTTTTGTCTTGTTCTCTACATCAATAATGACGTGGGTCATGAGCTTTGTGGCATTGGTATCGGGCGCCACAACAATGGTTTGTGTTCCATCCGCCAGCATCGCCGGCCCCGGAACGTAATCACCAACAGAAAGGTCGGATAGACGGTAGACTGGCGTCGAAACACGACCGCCTTCAAAATATACCTGCTTTGTGCCATATTTCTTGGAGGCAATGCCTTGGGCATCGGTATCGACCTTGAGAGTAGCCAACTGGGAATCTACAGACATTTCATCATTGCGGAAGCTTCTGCCAATGCCACGGACACGCACATCGTCTACAATAATGTCACGTTCATCTAGGGTAAAGCCAAATTCGTAGCGGTGCTGACGGACAAAGGCACCACCATAATCCCATGTATCTTTTGATTCTTCTTCCACCGGACGTATAATCATTAGAGCCGACTCTGTCCCGCGGTACCGCATGTTCAGATAGTCCTCAAAGACCATTTCATCATCGCCAAATCCCTGTTCACGCAGAGATGCACGAGACTTTTCGCGAAGCTTGTCCATTTTTTCCCGCAAGCCAGCAACGGCATCTTTTGTCCAGACACAAGAGTCAGGCTCCTGCTGCTCGTCGACAACGTCTGCCAGAGCCATGCCATAGGCCGAGAGAACGGAAGAGTAACGATGGATGAGAATTTGGCGAATACCAAGAGCCTTTCCGATGGCGACGGCATGCTGGCCACCAGCACCACCAAAAGTAGCTAGACGATGTTTTGCCGGATCATGACCCTTGGCCTCGGTAATGGACCGGATGGGACGGGTCATACTCTCATTGGCAACCGTCAAAAAGCCATGGGCCACCTCATCGGCGGTCATAGTTTTTCCCGTTTCCTTGTTGATTTGGTCAGCCAGAGCTTGCAACGCTTTGGCGCTTGCATCCACGTCAAGGCCTTCATCCTCGTTGGGACCAAAAATTTTAGGGAAAAACTCGGGAAGCAGACGGCCGAGGAAAAGATTGGCATCGGTGACAGTAGCGGGGCCACCCTTACGATAACAAGCAGGGCCTGGATGGGCACCCGCAGATTCAGGGCCCACGATGAACAGACCATTACGGAAAAAGAGCATGGAACCACCACCTGCCGCGACGGTATTGATGTCAAGCTGTGGCGACTGAATGGTTACGCCGGCAGTGGTCGTCTCAAATGTATGGTCATAACGACCTTCGCCGTAACGAGAAACATCTGTCGAGGTGCCGCCCATATCGAAGCCCAAGACGCTAATCTTTGTGCTTGGGTCGTACGAGGTCATGGCGTAGCCGACGACACCGCCCGCAGGACCGGACAGAATGGCTTTGAGGCCGGTAAACTTGTCGACATCAACGAGACCACCATCGCTCTGCATAAATTCACAGCGGACACCGGTTCTAGCACTAGCGGTTTGAAGGGCTTTGCTGCCGAGACCGCCGGAAAAACCCTTTTCAAAGCCGGAAATGTATTTTTTGATGGCTGGCGTCAAGTATGCGTCGGCACAGACAGACGTGGCGCGCGACACAAGCTTAATCATGGGCATCAACTCGGAGCTGAGAGATATATGCCGGAACCCAATCGACGAAGCAATGCGTCCAATCAGCGCCTCATGATCTGGGAACGTATAAGCATGCATCAAACACACGGCAATGCTCCGGATGCCACTGTCATAGACGGCCTGGAGCTGTGAACGAATGTCGGCAACCTCGGGTCTCTTCAGAATCCGCACTGTTTCTCCCGAGACACCGGTGACGAGCTCAGAGGTGGCAGCTTCGGGTGATCCAGCCTTTGCTGCCGCTGATGTGAAGGTTCGCTCTGGGTCTTCGGCATAGTCTTCTAGGGTGACTCTTTCATCAATTTCTACAATCTTTCGGTAAAGAACGTCTGGCTTTCGAATGGCCAGGTCGAATATACGCGGCCTTGACTGGTTGCCAATGGTTAGACAGTCTGCAAAGCCCCGTGTTACGACGAGGGCTATAGGCTCTCCCTTTCGTTCCAGGAGTGCATTTGTGGCTACCGTTGTGCCCATACGAATGGAGTCAATTTTGCTCGTGTCCAGCTTCTGCCCACGGGGGATCTTTTCCTGGGTAAAGTGCTCCATAATGCGGCGAATGCCTTCTAGCGGTGCATCATTATAGTTTATGGGATCTTCCGATAGCAGTTTTATAATAACATGCTCGCCATCACAGCTACCAAAGCAATCTGTAAAGGTGCCACCACGGTCAATGGCGATGGACACCTTTCCCTTACGGCTAGATGAGGTCATTTCCTTGATTTTACAGATGGGATGTATGAAACGGAATCAAAAAGCTCTCTCCCTTACTGTATTTGTCGCTGGAAGCTCCCGATCAGAGGTTACATGTCGAGTGCACCTCTCCATAAGTCTCCATGAAATGACGTCACTTGCCCACCTATCTGATCGGAGACTTTAACCGAACCGCTGTAGTTCCACGAGAGCTCTATGGCTTTTCTGTAGGTGCTAATACAAGCCTCCAAGCCACCAATGATGATTCTTGGGTGTTTAAGTGTTCATACCTGGTAGAGATCGAGCTGGGCCAAAATTTTCGGTTGCATCATCCTATATAAAGCACAAGAGCCAAAAATATGCAAGAAAATCCGATGTGGTGTAATGGCTAACATTTGACGCTCTCACCGTCAAGCTCGGGGTTCGATTCCCCGCATCGGAGATTTTTTACCAAGACCCACGTTTAAAGTTCGACTTTTCGCCCTCGTGGGAGTTTTTTTTACGAGATTTGTGGAATGTGCACTGAAATGGACAAATGTCAAAAGGAATGAAAGGAATTGGTGCTTCATCGAAACAAGAACTGAATGTTGGAGTGGAATATGTTACGACCGAGCTATGGCCGCATGGAAGAAATCGTCAAGAATCACCAAATGGTGCGTGAAAGTTTTGCACGTGATGTAGACTTGTTTAAAATTTTGAGTTGAAAAAAAATATAGAAAAAGAAAAAAAATGGTGCAATGGTAGTGTTATAAGAAGCACAAGTAAAAGTCGTCCACAGGACACCCCTTTTTTCAAGTAAAATACTTTAAAATGACTTGGACACCAAATGCATGGCGTTCAAAGCCCATCCAACAACGGCCGCTGTATGAAGATGATGCCGCCGTTGCCAAAGCTCGCCAAGAGCTCCATCAGCTGCCTCCCATTGTCCATCCGCGTGAGATTGAGCAGCTGAAGAAGCACCTGGCTTCTGTGGCTCGGGGCGAGGCCTTTCTCCTGCAGGGTGGCGACTGTGCAGAGCTCTTTTCATATTGCCAAGCCGATGCTATCGAGTCCAAGATTAAACTCCTGCTGCAGATGAGTCTAGTCCTCGTTTGGGGCATTGACAAGCCTGTCATCCGTATTGGCCGCATGGCTGGGCAGTACGCCAAGCCGCGGTCCAGTCCGAACGAGACGCTTTCGGACGGACGAAGCGTGCCGTCGTTCCGCGGCGACATCCTCAATGGCTACGACGTCAATGACCGGTCTCTGGACCCGCAGCGTCTTGTCAAGGCCTACCACCACTCGGCCGCGACGCTCAACTACGTCCGGTCGACGATTGCTTCTGGTATTGCCGATCTGCACCACCCACTGGACTGGGGACTTGGCCATGTCAAGGACCCTGTGCTCAAGGCCAAGTACGAGGAGGCTGTGGAGTTCTTGACGGACATGCTGCGGTTCATGCACACAATTGGCGCCGATAAGAACGACAAGCTGAAGACGGTGGACCTGTACACGAGCCACGAGGCCCTTGTGCTAGAATACGAAGAGCCTATGACACGCCAGCTGTCAGCCCCAGGGATGACGCCCCTCCACTACAATACGTCGGCCCATTTCCTCTGGATTGGTGACCGGACACGGCAGGTGGACCATGCCCACGTAGAGTACATGCGAGGGATTGCCAACCCTATTGGCGTCAAAGTAGGGCCCACGACGCCGACAGAGGATCTTTTGACCCTTCTGCGGACGCTGAACCCCACCTGCGAGCCGGGGAAGGTGACACTGATTACGCGGTACGGTGCGTCCCGTGTGCGGGAAAAGCTGCCGGGCCATATCCGGGCTGTGGAGGACAGCGAATACCGTGGCTGCGTGGTTTGGCAGTGTGACCCCATGCATGGGAACACGGAAACGACAAGCAGTGGCATCAAAACACGCAAGTTTGCAAATATTCTGGAAGAGCTCCGAGTGTCGCTGGCGATCCACAAGGAGGAAAAGAGCTATTTAGGCGGAGTGCATTTGGAACTGACGGGCGATGCCGTGACGGAATGTCTTGGAGGTAGCGAGGGTCTTGGAGAAGACGATTTATCTACGAATTACACGAGTTTCTGCGACCCGCGGCTGAACGAGAAGCAGGCGTTGGAGATGGCCTTTTTAATAGCCGACCATCACCGATCGGCCCGGTCGCAGTCATCGTAGTTTGCTGTAATGAAATAAAACAAGTGCTTGAAGTTGTTCTGTAACGATGATCGGCATGCGGGCCCTGTAGCCCTAAGGGAATAGTGGCCCTGAGGCCTAGAGGCTAGAGGATACAATGTAACCGCTCGTGTAACTGTGGTGGAACAAGCCCCAAGTCAACAAGACAGCTCTAACCAGAACCCACAACAGCCATTATGGACCGTCGTAACCGCCCCAGCGCCATCTCTGCGACGCCGGCCGTTCCCCGGGCTAGGGTTTCTGTCTCGGAAGACAGGGTAACGGCAACACTGCCGTCCCAGGAAATGGTCAGTGTATCGCTCGTGGGCGCAACCGTTGTGTCGTGGAGAGCTGCTGGAGCCGATGGCCAGATTGCCGAGAGGCTCTGGATAAGCCTGGGCGCCATCATGGACGGCTCCAAGGCCATCCGAGGCGGAATTCCCCTCGTGTTCCCGGTTTTCGGAAAAGCTACGGAAGGGCCTGCCAAGGGCCTGCCCCAGCATGGCCTGGCCCGGACCTCCAAGTGGGAATTCCTCGGACACACGCAAAACGAATCCTCGGACCCGTCTGTCCACCTGGACTTTAGCCTGGACAGCTCGGCCGTGGAGGCTTCTCTGGCGTCCGAATGGCCGTACAAGTTCTCTCTCGCCTATCGTGTCACGCTCTCCAATGGCACGCTCCGGACGGCGATTGTGGTGACCAACAAAGACAAGCGTGCCTTTAACTTCAACGTCCTTTTGCATACGTACCTGCGTGTTGATGTATGTAGATAAATGAGCGCAGCTTGGATGAAACTAACCACAGGACATTCGGTCCGTGTCTGTTGGCGGCCTGGACGGCATTACTTTCCACGACAAGGTGGCTGCTAACAAGGCCCAGCAGGATGGCGACATTTCCATTTCGGGCGAGACAGACCGTATCTACGAGAGCAAGAGTGGCGCCGTCATTTCTGTTGGGCAAAACGGGAAGGTTCGCTACACGGTAAAGAGAGATAACATGGACGATGTTGTCATTTGGAATCCGTGGACAGAAAAGGCAAAATCCATGGGTGATTTCATGCCCAAGGAAGGCTTCGACTCCATGCTTTGCGTCGAGCCCGGTGCCGTCTCTGCATGGAAGACGCTGGGGAGCGAGGACGTCTACGAGGGCGCCCAGACGATTTCTGTCGCATAATGGTGATGTTAAATAAAACAGTTCTCTTTTACATTTGATTGATTTACAAATCATTGATTCACAAATTGACTACCTTCCAATAAAATGCACAGCTCAGGGTGTCCGATGGATTGGGCATTACATAAGATGATACATAAAAGAGGCAAAGTGGCCAAAATAGGCATGTGAAAAGGCACTGTGCAGACTGTGCAGCGATCAACGCGCAAGGAAGTCGCGACACCCCGTCACCCTGGCAACCATTGTGGGAACATCTGCAGAATCTGAGGGCAGAGCCGGCAGCATTGGGAAAGAGCGACAGAGGCCCGCCACGGACAGAAGACGCAAGTGCACAGGCTGCTATGCGCCGTGACCACGTGAAAAGCACACTGTGCGCGTAAAACTACCATGGCCGATATTGCGCCACTGGCGCTGGCACGGCCCCCGACCCCACCGCGCCAAGACCCTCCCATCGACGCACTTGCAACGCCCACGACACACACGGCCGAGCTGACGGGAAGCCGGAGGAAGCGCGTCGAGTTTTCGGGAAAAACAGAGTACAAAGAGGCCCCTGTCTACGCCGACGCACCGAGCCGCCCAGCAGGCCAGCCGACGGCGTCAAAACCGGGCAAATCGATCCTCAAGCGCGTGTCCGTGCCCGAGCAGGAGCTGTCGAGCGTGTCGAGCATGCTGGCGTCGACGGTGCAGCAGCTACTGGGCCCCGACAGCGACCAGCGCATGGACGCCTATGCAGTGCTGGCAAGGGCCTTGCGGGCGTCTGACAACCTGCCGGACCGCGTGGCGTTGCAGGACAAGATGACTTTGTTCTGCCAGTGCATCCAGCGTGACGTGACGGCCTGCGAGTCCCTGGCCAAGGCTGCGCTTAATTTTCTGCTCACACTGCTGCGGTTCCCAGCTATTGCGTCCAAAATCCCTTTGGAATTCGGCGTCTTCATCATGGACCACTGCATTGCAACCTTTGAGGCGGCTGACGCACCCAGGGATGTCCTCATGTCGCTGCTGCGCGTCGCTGGCCTGCAGGTGCTGCCCGTCAAGCTCATGACCAACGAGCGTGTTGGCAGGCTTGTCGCAGCGCTGCACATGCTCCCACAGCAGTATCTGACAAAGAGGGCGATTGTCCTGCGTGTCATCCTCTACCGACACCTAGTGTTCAACTACAGGGCAGCGATGGTGCTGCATCCCGACTGGCTCGACGATTTGCTGTCCGACATTGCCAGTTCAGTGCCAGAAGTCCGCGAAAAGGCCATCGTCTTTGGCTACGAGGTGGCCTATGCCCTTGGACGGGAGCCGTGCGTGTCCCAAAAGGTAATGGAGCTACTGTCGGCCGAGATTGACGCCGACTCGGAGCCTGACAAGAAAGAAAGGTTTATTGTATACTACGCCACGCGCATTTCCATCATGGCCAAGAACAAGGCCGATATGCTCGCAGCACCCAATATATGGAGTATCATCACGCTGATGATCCCAAACATTGACAAGTGGTACTACTACAAAGACTGGCTCACCATCCTCCAAAGCTGGCTCAATTGCAGCACGTACGCTCTGCGTGACGAGGCCAATTATGCCTGGAACCGGTTCATCTACATTCTCTTCCGCGACCAAAGGGTGGTTTCGCGCCGTTTGATCACGAATCTCGCCCTTGCGTTTATGCGGCAACTAAAGCGAAAAGGGTCAGGCAAGCTACATCTACATTACAGAATGATCATCGTGGGGAGTGCCTGCAACTTCTTCTACTACGCCACTCGAAATGCACAAGAGCTGTCGACCGTCTGGGACGTTGCCGTGTCTCCCATTATGAAGACTATGATGGAGATTGAGGCTGAAAATGCAAAGAGTTCCCCGGACGAAGGCGCTGACGAGGGTAGCAAGCCAGACAATGCCTGCTCCATCCTCATTGGCCTCTTTGACACAGCACCCTCACGGGTCTTTCGCGAAGATCAAATTATCAAAAACAAGATCGTCTTGGCCAAGGATCTGCCCTGTATTGATCCCAAATGGGTTCGAAGAAACGCAGACAAGGTGCTGTCTCTCGTGGGCCCCTTGCTTGAGCAGCGGTTCCTCCAGATTGCTACGCATCGCCAGCTACGAAATGTCTGGAGGTCTCTAGTCTTTTCAATCGGATCTGCTGCTGCCAAGGAGATTAAGACGTCTCCCGAGACTGTGTCTTTTGTCCAGCAAGCCCTCGATATACTCGTCAAAATATGGGGCAGTGAACTGCATACTGATGATGATGCTGGCGCAGCCCTTCTCGCTTCCACTACCCAGTACATTATTCCCATGCTAGAGATTCTCGGCACCTTGGCCTTTGTAAATCATGGCAAGGACAGCATGGCCAAGAGCCCTCTTGGACGCATGTATACTCTCTTTTGTAGGCCGCCTTCTGTGGTTCTCGATAATGAAGCGTATTGCACCTTTGTATCTTCCATTTTGGGTGTCTTCTTTGACGCTAAAGCAAAATTCAGCTCGAATCGACGGACCTTTGCTCTTGACTTGCTGAAACTGTACCCACAGGAAGGTGCTTGTCCGTACGGCCCCTACGCCGTGCTACTTTCTTACGTTAGTGAAAGCCTGGAAACAAGTCCATCTAGCCAAAGCATGGGCGCTGCCGTCTCGGAACTTCCGGACTCGACTTTTGTAGACCTTCTACGCGTGTCCGTCCGGGGCCTCTCTACAAATATGCCATGGGAACGCTGGATGGCATTGTTTGAGCCATTTATGAATCGTATGCGTACAGATTTTAGCGATGCAGGGTCTGCATTGTGTGTCGGCGTATTTGCCAAAGCAATGCCATGCGATAGTGTTCATGCTGACAGTCTTGCCCAAGAACTAGCTCGTTTTGTTGTGCTTCCAGTAAATAACAATGCAGTGGTATCTCTAGCTGGGCGTTTAGGCATTGATGAGGATCCAACCGAGTTGTATGAGCCGTTTTACATCCTCGCCAATAAGGCGTTGCTCTCCAATCATCAGGATGTTGTTCTAGCCGTGGCAAGTCTCCTGGGACGCTTGCCCGAAGGCGACAATATGTCTGTCTTGGCAAAGCTTAGTGAGGGCATTGTCTCTACTTTAAGCAAGAGTGCACCCGAAACTGTATGCATTTTACCGAAGAAAAGAACAAAAACTAACCATAGACTCTCTCCCTTTGGACGCAAGTCAGTGGCGTTCTTGAATGCTTCCGTTTAGGTTGTCTTTCTATTCCGTTAGTAGAGACCCTCTTTTGCACAGTGTTACTTCACGGTGATGTCTCTGTGGCGAATGCTGGCCTTGAGGCATGGGTCTCCTTTGTCGGTGCGCATGGTGAAATATTGGATCAACTGTCGGCGAGCTTTCAAAAAGGCTTCTTAACGGCTCGCTCAAATCTGCCAAAGCAAAGGCGGCCTTCCATGGAAACATTGCTTCCCGGCATGCAGGGGCATGAGCAAGCCGACAAACGGCGAAAAAAGAAGAAAAAGTCGAGCCATAATGGGGACATGCAAGAAGTCACAGCCGTGGAAATTGCGGATATTGAGGAGACGTCTAGCAAAACGAAGAGAAAAAGGGTGAAGCAGAAGAGGTATCATGACGAGAGCTCTCAGACGTCGTCCTATGAAAATTCACAGGCTTCTGCGGAAGGCGAGACGGTTGCGAAGCCTACTGATGAGCTTGGCATCGAACAGTGCCACCTTGAAGACACTCTTCCGTGTACACAGCTGTCATATCCATCACAATCCATCATCCGGGATATTTCTCATGTTCCGGCAGGCTCATTTATGGGTGGGACACCCGCGCCTATGCCTCTGTCGCGCTACATTGCTGCTGAAGGCGAGCCGATGACGCTTGTGGCGGAGACACAGGCACTGCCGTCTGGAGAGACGACCGATCTAAGTGGTTCTGTTGGCACAGTGGCCGACAGAGGTGGCAAGACGTCCAAGTCAACGACTGCTGATCCAGACAATGCTGTATTTTCTGATGGGTCACGCGTGTCTGGGGGCTATGCACTCACGCAAGAACTCGTGGAGATCCCCGCGACGCAGGATGTTGATATGATGGACCTACGCATTCTCGAGCAACAAGCTGAAGAGGCGTGTCGGCGATCATGTTCTCCCACGCCGCAACGTGGCATATCTACTTCGGATAACATCCTGCCAGAGGTGTCCTCGTCGCCGGTAGAGCCACGACGATCCATTCTACCTGAGATGATGTCTTCTTTACAACCACAGGCCTCTCGGAACCATTCGTTTATTGAGTTTGTCTTCTCATCATCACCGGTGGCGTCTCCCTCGACAGTGCCTTCAAGAGTGCAGAGGCCTGTGCCACAGTCGCCTCAGAAACCCACAAGTCTGGCAAAGGTGTCCAAGAAAAAGAAGAACAGTGTCATACAAATGCCGCTAATTATGCGGAACTTTCAGGAAAGCCTCCAAAGGGCCATGTCTTTTGAGGCACATCGTCGAGGCGTGCCAAGTACGCCACCCCTTGCAGAGTCAGGTGTAGCGTCCTCGGACGATTCGGATGCCGATGGTGGGCGAGAAGACGGCATGCTACAGGAAGACATGACGGAGACGAGGGCAAAGCAGGCATGGCTAGAAGATGAGCTGGCTGCTAAGGTGAGGTCGCCAGTGGCATCTGACCAGGAGCCGTCGAGGAAGCGTAAGCGTGCTGGAGAATCACCGTCGCCGGAGCCGTATCTTCCAGAAGAGGAAGAGATTAACTCGCAGCTGGCGACAGAGCTAGAAGTGCAAAGGTCACGTCGTCGGCTGATGAACTCGGACACAGTGGAGCCTGACGTTGAGATTCACACGCCGCAAAGGAAAGCACCTGTGGTGGTGGAAGATGACGATGAGCCCAAGCCGAAACGGCCTCGGATGGGGGGTATTCTGGAGCTATTAAAAGGAACATTGTCGATGATTAGGAACAGTCGGCTTTCGCGATCTGAGGTGCATGAGATTGAAGATGTGTGCATGGATGTAAAGCGGGCACTGTACGATGCTGAAAAGCGTGGACGTACATAGGGCATTTTCTTTTGTTCACTCACCTTTTTGGGGAGGGGATGGGGCGTTGGGTGTCCTTTTTTGATGGTTTTTGGTGCCCTTTACTTTCTTTGCGGGGGTGGTTTTTTTATTTGGAGAGAAAAATATTGAAATTCATTATATGCTACTACCTCTACCTATGCTAGATCTTGACAACGCCCTGCATTGTAGCCTTTGCGTGGTGATGTTCCCACGACTTTTCAATTAGGTCGATGAGCATCTGTCGGCATTTGTCCAAATCGTGCTGCCGCAGATGGCGCCTTGCTTCATCAGCAATGACACTCAGCGGCTTTGGCTGTCTCGATCGAGACTGCTGCTGTGACTTTGGCCGCGACTTTGATTGTGACCGTGACCGTGACTGCGGCTGAGATCGCCATTTGATAGTGACTCTACTCATTACTCTTGTTCTTGAAAGGTCTTTTTTACGTCTTGTTTCTAGTTTTATTCTTGTGTTGCTGCCTTCTTTCTATGCCATGGCACTCGCCTTGACTTTTTCCCCCCCCGTAAGCTACATATGGATCTCGTTTTTTCACATTCGATTGGTTATGCTTGTAGTATGGCCCCGTTCATGTCAGAAGCGCTCCCTTGTAAGATGATTCTTTGGGTCACAGAATCAAAAAGAGCCTGGACAGGATGGTCTTACACGATTCACTCCAAAAAAGATAAATGAGCTCGAGTAAAAGCAAATATAAAAAATAAAAATGACAAAAAAAAAGAGTCATGAAATAAAGCGGACCGTTCAAGAGGAACTGTACTTTTATCAGTAATCATCGTGGTTTGCCGTGAAAACCGGAGGGATCAACACAGTCTCTACCACTAGAACATTGGTGCTGTGGAAACACACTGCGCTCGACTTTTTGATTTATTTTCTAAGAGTAGAGGCGCGGAGAGGACAATGGCTACAAGACAAAAGACGATTGTCATTGGCGCCGGTCCTGTGGGCTCGCTAGCAGCGATCTACGCAGCGCAGCGAGGCCATGACGTCGAAGTGTATGAATTGCGTGGTGATCTTCGTCTCCCCACTACCACCCCCCTCAACTTTACCAAATCCATCAACCTTGCCCTCTCGGAGCGAGGCATTCATGCCATAAGAAGCACTGGCCGAAATGACCTTTTGCACCGCGTGCAGAATGCCACCATTCCCATGCGTGGGCGAATGATCCACGGCCGACGGGATGGACAGCTCTATGAACAAGGACAGGACTATGATGTCGGCGGAAGAGTGTGTTCTTGGAAGAAAGTAACAATGGCTGACTGCAGACAATCTTTGCCGTGGACCGTGGTGGGTTGAATGGCTGCTTGCTGGATGAGCTGGAGGGACTGCCCAACGTAAAGCTCTTCTTCCGGCACAAGCTTGTCGGCGCGGATTTTCGCCAGAAACGGGCGTGGTTTGAGCACATCCATGGCGATAAGACGTATGGAGAGGACGCCTCCCGTGTCGAAGTAGATTTTACCTTTTTAATAGGTGCCGATGGTGCCCATTCAACAGTCCGGTATCATATGATGAAATATGTCCAGATGGACTATCATCAGTACTATGTTGACACATTGTGGTGTGAGTTTCAAATACCCATGGGGGACAAGGCCGAGACGCTGTCACAGAACCATTTGCATATTTGGCCGGCCCGCCACTTTATGTTCATTGCCATTCCGAGCATTGATGGCTCTTTTACATGCACACTTTTTATGCCTACGGCCGAGTTTAAGCGTCTCGAAGAGGCCTCGGACCAGGTCCCTGCCTTTTTCGATGCCCATTTCCCGGGAGCCACAGACCTCATCGATCCCAAAGACCTCGTGGCCCAATTCAACGAGAACCAGCATATTCCACTGATTACACTCAACTGTACGCCTCATCATTACGAGAACACGGCCGTTATTCTGGGCGATGCAGCCCATGCCATGGTCCCCTTTTACGGCCAAGGCATGAATGCCGGCTTTGAAGACGTGCGAATTCTCTTTGACTTTTTGGACAAGGAAGGATGCACGTCTGATACGGACGGCGGGGCCATGAAAAGGGCTCTGGAACGGTACACGGAGCAGCGCGTCCCCGATGCAAGGGCGATTACGGAGCTCGCCCGGCAAAATTACGTGGAAATGCGTGCGTCGGTGCTCAGCCCTGCCTATCGCATGCGGAAGTGGCTGGAGGAGCAGCTGTCTGTGCACATGCCATTTTTGGGGTGGCAAACACGGTATGCACGGGTGTCGTTTGGGAACGAGAGATATAGCAAGGTGATTGAAAAGACGGACCGGCAAGACCGTATTTTAAAGACGGTTGTCTACGGGGCATTTTTGGTGCCTGTTTTACTGGGATACTATATTCTTCAACGCTGAATGTCATTTCGTGATATGTAAGTGTCCGGGGCGGGTACAGATAAAAGGTACCTGCCGAAGGCGGTGAGTCGCCATGGCAGAAAATCGCGGATGAGGTTCTTCAGTGTTTGAGTGGTCATCTTCATATGATTCTGCTTTATTTTCGACGTTGATCATGCCATTGACGAATGTCGCCAGCATAGAGACCGTCAAGACAATGTTTAAAGGGAAAAAAAGGATAATTGATGAAGTAGAAACCGAAGAGACGCCTGGATTGCAAGCTGAAAACGTTGATCCCATCAAGAAACAGAAAACAGAAGACGACGAAGGCTGGCAAATGGTCAAGAGGGCAGGCAAGAAGAAGAAGCTCAAGAAGGTGCCCAAGAGGGAGTCTGCCAACTACCCGTCCATTACGTTTGGAAAAGGTGCCAAACTGCAGCATAAAATCCAAGTTTCTGACCTTCGGAATCTGGTCACGTACATTTTCGCCGATGGGACAGGGCCACAATGGGTAGGCGTGCACCAACGGCCCCAGTTCCGCAAGATTGTGGCCATCATGGTGCCTGGGCTGGAGGAGGCCATGCTAGCAAAGGATGTGAATTACGAGAAATACTCCCAAGACGAAGATGGCAGTGTGGATGCCCTGGAAAGATGGACAGCGTCTCTCTCCGACATGCAGAGCGCATTTGATGTGGCAGCACCGCAGAGCCTAAAGAAGGAGAACCTCCCTGCGGCGCTGCAGCCCTTGGGGGCCGTGTTTGAGCAAATGTGGCGGGTCAAGGCTCGTGGAAATGAACGACATGCCACGCTCTTCTCTCCCGTGTCGACCTTTCTCATGGCCCCCCTTCCAAAGGAAGACAAGAAGGGAGCCAAGAAGACGGCAACGCAGTGGGAAGATGTGCGGACACGCATCACCGAGTTTATTGCCTCGCCAGACGAATATACAGCCAATGAGTTCCCTCCCCATCCAGCGTTTCTCAAAGATGGGTCTGCGAAAGAATCGTTTGTAGACCCCGAGGGCTGGGTGCACACTAGAGTGAGTGGTCTCGACGATGGGGCTGTCCCGGAAGACGAGATTGAACAGGGTAGCATTACGGCTGGTCGCAAGGTGTATGCGATTGATTGCGAAATGTGCAAGGTGGCAGGCGACCGGTTTGTGCTCACGCGGGTGAGTGTTGTCTCGTGGGATGGCGATGTGATTATGGATGAGCTCGTCAAGCCCAACGAGCCGATTGTGGACTACTTGACGCAGTATTCTGGCATTACAGAGGAGATGTTGGTGCCAGTTACGACGCGCTTGGAAGATATTCAGAAGAAACTGGTGGACCTCTTGGATGCGAAGTCGATTCTCGTTGGCCACTCTTTGGATTCTGACATCCGTGCTCTTCAGCTAACACACCCCTTTATTGTGGACACTTCCATTATTTTCCCTCATCCGATGGCGCCCGTGAAGAAGCATGCCTTGCGATGGCTAGCGTCGAAACACCTCGGGCGCGAGGTGCAAAAGGGCCATGGCACGGACAAGGGCCATGACAGTATAGAGGACGCCTTGACATGTCTTGATCTGGTAAAAAAAAAGTGCGAAAAGGGCAAGGGTTGGGGTGGCAGCTCCAATGGAAACCCAGAATGGGCTGGTGGCGAAGGGGCTGGTGAGAACCTGTTCCATCGACTGTTGCGAGCAGGTACATCGTACCGGACACAAGGTGGTCCCGCTGCGACGGGAGGCATTGCCACGGGCAAGTCGACGGCGGCTGTAGAGTGGGGCGATGCCAAGAGAACGCTGTCTGCCGAGGCAAAGTTTGTGCTGGACGGCTGCTCGAGTGATGCCCAAATCGAGGCGAACCTTTTCCGGGCCATCAAGGGCGATCCTGATGGACGCGAAGTGCCTGGGGGTGGCGTCGATTTTGTTTGGGCACGTATGCGGGAGCTCGAGGCGCTGCAGGGCTGGTGGAACCGGAATAAGGGTAACACATCATCGTCGGGCCCTCCGACCCGTGACATGTTGGAGGCATTGATGACGTTGGAGGAGAAGCGTTTGTCCATTGAAAAAGAGGATGGGCAGTCCTTGCTAGAGCGATCACTGCACATGTTGGCCCTCCGCATTGAGCGGATTTATGCCGAGCTCCCGCCCTGCACGGCACTGGTGGTATTTAGTGGCAGTGGCGATCCGAGAGCGATGAGCATGCTTCAATCGCAACGTGCGCAGCATAGGAAAGAGTACAACACGCCTGGTGTGAAATGGGACCAGATATCAGTGCCGTGGACGGATACGGAGGTGCAACTGTTGCAATCTGCTGTCCGTCGGGCTCGTGAAGGCATTGCATTTATTACTGTAAAATAGTTTTTTTGTAAAAAGGAAAAGGAGAAAAAAAATAAAGAAAAGAAAAAGAAAGAACAAAGTGCTATGCTCGCCAAATACCAAAGCTGATGTAAACCAAGCCGCTTCCCAATACAATATCGTGGGCACTCAAGTTGACGACCTCGACTTCTGTGCGCCATTTGGTTCCCGTCTTCTCGCCCACATCGTCCCATAGTTTTTGGAATGACTCTGCATTGTGGAGGAATCGCGAGCGAGTGCTTCCAGAGATGATGCTTTGTTCGCCGGCTTTTTGTGCGGCTAGTTGTGTGCCAAAGATTCGCACCTTTGATGTGTCCCGGTCATCATCATCTTTGTTCCGCAAGAATTCAACCATTCGACAGGCAAGGTGAATCTGTTGCGAGCGTGAAAAGAGATGGAAAAAGTTGGTGGCATGGATGGATGTGACGGAGCCCTCGAGACGGGTGTAGTCCGGGTTGTTGGGGTCGAGCAAGTCACCAACCAAAAAGATAAACCCCTTGCCTTCATCTCGAAACATTTCATTGCCAATGGTGATGAATTCCTGGTGCAAATCGGCTCCATAAAGACGGCTTGGTGGGACGCCTTCGTAAGCTAGCTGACGCATTACCTGGCCGACACAACAGCCTAGGTCTAGCATTGTCTCATTGTTTCCGGTCAAAAGACGGTCTCGGACGTTTTGGTAGTGCACTGATTTGGTGATGCCCAAATAGAGAAAGCTGAATCGACCAACACACGGGTATTTGTGCACGTTCCATAGTTGATCTCGGATATGATATAGATGGGCGTCCACATCTTTTTCTGGAATGCCACTATATTTAGTCAAGAGTGTACGCATGGTATCAATATGGGATGGCAGTTTATCAAGATAGAGCTGCAGCTTGATGCCCTGCTGCTTTTGGGGATCATATGAGGGCTTCGTTTCGGCAAACTGAACATGTCCCGGTCCTTGCGCCATGATGGATAGTCTTGTCAATGGTGAAAAATAAATGGTAAATGCAAAAGGCCTATAAACGTATGAAGGATGAGAAAAAAGCACGAGCTCTTTTTTGTACTTTTTTTATGCTGGTGCTATAAGGAGCTTAGCGCTCAATTCGTGCGTGATTTAAATTTCAGGTGCCGAATGTATCATCCAACTTCCAAGCATGCACCACAACGCGACAGCCAGTTATACATTCCTTTTTTTGCGGGCTCTTCGTTCATATCGTGCTACATATAGACTTTTAATTTTTTTTAAAAAAATAATCCATTCCTTTCGCTACCTTTTAAGCTTTTGAACTTCTCGTCTTCATTTGGCTGGGATATCAGGTGCCAAATCCTTACATAATCACCAAAGGCCTATGACGTAATGAATACCAACGTTGAACTTGGAATTGCTCATGATGATGGCCCGTGGTTCCATGCTAGCGCCGTGGTAGATGACTTTGTAACGGAGAAGGTCAATGGGTTGCGACTGTCTGATACTTGCGTAATTTTCGCACAATTTTAGCTATATGCATTGATTTGATGAGTCCAATAGAACCCTCCTATGCTGTTACACGTTCTACACACCCGAAATCCCAAGGTACTTCATACATAAGAGTGTAATATGCACTCCCTTTAGACCGAAAATTCTCCGTAGCACTCCTTGTTGTCTTCTTTTCAATCTCAATGAAAGCTCCGAAGAGTTGATTATGTAACTTTCGGTTTCACAAAGACACTAAGACTTCCGGCAGGCAATGGAGGTAGAGAAACCAAAGAAGTTTGCCTTTGCTGTGATTTATTGAGGCCCCCTTCCATTTCCATTTCTTCACTGTTTTTCTTTAATTTTTTTTCTATGCAATATGCTGTGTCTGACTCGGTTTTTATGGCAGAATGGTTTCGAAAAAGAAATGGTGGCTCATTTGCTGCCTCTGGCAACGCCAATGCCCTGAAGGGTCCATTTATAGTGCCCTATGGGTACCCAGTTCAGAGATTTTCTTTTCTGCTCCCATCAAACCAAAATAAAGATGGCTGATGTTCTCCCGCACCCAGAAAACACTGCCGATCTGGAAGCATACCTCCCAGCTCTCCATGATGAAGGCGACATTCCTTTCGTTACGTTGACATTTGCCCAGTCGCTAGATTCGCAGCTGTCCATCCAAGCGGGCCAACAAACGGCCCTTTCCGGTCCTGAATCAAAGTCGATGACCCATTATTTGCGTCATCGACATGATGGGATTCTCATTGGTGTCAACACTGCCCTTGCAGACAATCCGTCTCTGGCGTGCCGTTTAAAAGATGGCAAATCCCCTCGGCCGATTATTGTTGATCCACATGGGCGTTGGGATTTTCATGCAGAGAGTGCCGTCCTTGTGAACCAGCGATTGGGAAAGGGACTAGCTCCGTTTATTATTACTGCAACTAAGCCAGACGCAATGAGAAGTTCGTTGTTGAAGAAGCACCATGGAAAGTATATTCAATTGGATGCTAAGGATGGGAAATTTGCTTGGAGAGGCATTCTCCATTTGTTGAAGAGAGAAGGCATCTCTAGCGTCATGGTTGAGGGAGGCTCTAGTATCATCAACAGTCTGTTAGCCCCAGAAAACCACTGCTTTATTCGGTCCGTTATTATAACGATTGCGCCTGTATGGCTAGGAAGAGGCGGTGTTGTGGTAGCTCCTGATCGTGTGTGCGATGACAAGATGAATGCTGTCGAGGTTGCAAGCTTACAAGACATCTATTGGCGCCCGCTTGGCAAGGATGTTGTTTTATGTGGACGACTACCTATGAATTGAAGCATTTTTATTTTTTCACCCCCGAAAACATCAACTACAACCGCCCAAGAATTCTAATTTCCAGCCAACGAAGTGGGAAATAGCAAAGCGCGGTCATGACAAAGGCCAGCTCGAACCCAATGTCGCCAGTGTGCTTGGCAATCGGACCTGTGTACCATA